>NQII01005366.1:99477-177826 GCA_002778355.1 Clitarchus hookeri
ACCACTCTACGCAATGGGATTGGGTGTTTACTTTTATGATCTGCATTTATCGAGGAAGTTTTGTGTGAGTGAATAAATACCCCAGCACTTTAAGGAGCTCAGCATTAATGGAATTTAGTGAATCCGCTCGGGAAAAAAGTTGCCGCTAGCGCGCATTCATGGAATACGCTTCCTAATCCTTTAGAGATATAACAAAATCATGAAAAAAAGCATTGTGTAAAATAAAATAATCTACAAACGAGTCACCCGTATCACACATCTATCTTTAATAGATAAGTAGTAATAAGCGTTTTTACAATTTAAATTACGCAGTGAAAAAAAACCTTAAAATCACTGACTTTTCTAACCATAAAGAAATAAATTTTTACCATTATAAACTCAAACTAATGAATAACGGTTCATTGATAGTTCGGGATAATGCTACTTTTTCTAATAAAACTGCCGTTGAAGCTCTGGATTCAAACAAGCGTGGTTAATAAAAACCAATACACATGTGCGTGGCTGCACGGTTTTATTCTCAGGAGATTTTCTTCAAAAGTTGCCAGTGGCGGTGACAGGAACTACAGTTGATGATGTCAGTGCATCATTACAACGATATTATCTTTTCCCAACGTACTTAACTAGCACTCAAAACAACCATAAGAGTACTTCTGACTTAAGAAGATAACAGCATGTTTTCTGATATGCTACAGAACGTCGGAAATGGAGACCTTCCAATGGATTGTGGAAAAAATCTCTCAATAGTGATATATGTGTTTAAGTCACCGACCCCCAACAACTGACAGATAACGTATACCCTGAAATACACAACCATTCAAATTTGACACTATTCCTTGTTCTAAGAAGGAGCGATATTATCGCCTACTAATGAAAATGTCGAAAAAAATAATTAATTCATTCTCGCAAAATGCAATGCGCAAACACAAGTCTGTTGGCTCTTTTCAATTAAAAGTTTACATAATTGGGCTGGTTCTCAATTTTTTTAGATGTTTGACGGGCTCAGTCAATTAGAATCGTGGGTAGAACGATACTTTAAAATAGCGAACAATTGCAGGAAACTAAATAAGTTTATAAATATATTTAATTTACATAGAAACACTCTGAGAAAGAATGCTATTTCAAATTATAATATCACAATTATAATAATAAGTAATAATTATAATAACTCAGAGGCAATCAATTTGGTTGCGTAGGAAACATCCCTGATAAATAAAATTTAAAGTAATTAAAGAAGAGAAACAAATCACAAAATTCGTTACTTTTCTTCCGGTAGCCGACTGCATGGAATCAAAGAGCAGCATCTCACACTGACAATTAATCCTAAATAAAAATCCTCGCAGTGAATAAAGTGTACAGTGTGACATATTTTCAAACACATTCAATGTTATTTGATAAAACATTTTGATGGCTGTCTTAACTTTTAAAATAGTATTTTCAATTTTTTTTTCGTCAAACTCCAACTAATAAGTTTAATCAAAAAAATCAGTAATTTTGTGAAGTCACTCAAACGTCACTACGAGGGGATGTTTATCTGAAAAAGTAAAATGTATACCATTTTCCTTCAAAAATGTTGTGTGTTGGACCGGTTGAACACTTTTTCTATGTTGAAAATTTTTGTCCAAATGACAAAAATTTACATAAAAAACCGTTATTTTACACCACAATAAACTTAAAAATAGCGTCCAATAAGTAAAAAAATTTGTTCATGGTGATAATTATACTACTTAATTTCAACCAAGACGCTAATCCTTATGAAAATGCACATTTAACATTAGAAGTAAAAAAGTGAAGAAACTTAAATACATTTTAAGTTAACTTTTAAAGTAAAATTTTTAAATTTTAAACTTTTAAAGTGAAATTAAATCGCTGTTCTTAATACTCATTCCTGCAATATACTGCATGGTGATACAACAGCAATATGTCCTTTTCACAATTATATTTAAATAAAATTCTGATTAGCTGTGTCAAATAAAAAACTGTGACACTGTGATACAGTTTAAAATACATTCAAAAAAATTTGGCCAAATTTTTTTCACTGCGAAATTTATTATTGTGTTTCATTTTCAAATTTAATTGTAAAATATATTTGAAGGAGGAATTTGACAGAGTGGCANATGAAAATGTCGGAAAAAATAATTAATTCGTTCTCGCAAAATGCAATGCGCAAACACAAGTCTGTTGGCTTTATTTCATTAAAAGAGTACATAATTGGGCAGGTTCTCAAATTTTTTAGATGTTTGACGGGCTCAGTCAATTAGAATCGTGGGTAGAACGATACTCTNAACACAAGTCTGTTGGCTCTTTTCAATTAAAAGTTTACATAATTGGGCTGGTTCTCAATTTTTTTAGATGTTTGACGGGCTCAGTCAATTAGAATCGTGGGTAGAACGATACTTTAAAATAGCGAACAATTGCAGGAAACTAAATAAGTTTATAAATATATTTAATTTACATAGAAACACTCTGAGAAAGAATGCTATTTCAAATTATAATATCACAATTATAATAATAAGTAATAATTATAATAACTCAGAGGCAATCAAATTGGTTGCGTAGAAAACATCCCTGATAAATAAAATTTAAAGTAATTAAAGAAGAGAAACATATCACAAAATTCGTTACTTTTCTTCCGGTAGCCGACTGCATGGAATCAAAGAGCAGCATCTCACACTGACAATTAATCCTAAATAAAAATCCTCGCAGTGAATAAAGTGTACAGTGTGACATATTTTCAAACACATTCAATGTTATTTGATAAAACATTTTGATGGCTGTCTTAACTTTTAAAATAGTATTTTCAATTTTTTTTTCGTCAAACTCCAACTAATAAGTTTAATCAAATAAATCAGTAATTTTGTGAAGTCACTGAAACGTCACTACGAGGGGATGTTTATCTGAAAAAGTAAAATGTATACCATTTTCCTTCAAAAATGTTGTGTGTTGGACCGGTTGAACACTTTTTCTATGTTCAAAATTTTTGTCCAAATGACAAAAATTTACATAAAAAACCGTTATTTTACACCACAATAAACTTGAAAATAGCGTCCAATAAATAAAAAAATTTGTTCATGGTGATAATTAAACTACTTAATTTCAACCAAGACGCTAATCCTTATGAAAATGCACATTTAACATAAGAAGTAANATGGTGATAATTAAACTACTTAATTTCAACCAAGACGCTAATCCTTATGAAAATGCACATTTAACATAAGAAGTAAAAAAGTGAAGAATCTTAAATACATTTTAAGTTACCTTTTAAAGTAAAATTTTTAAATTTTAAACTTTTAAAGTGAAATTAAATCGCTGTTCTTAATACTCATTCCTGCAANAATTTTTAAATTTTAAACTTTTAAAGTGAAATTAAATCGCTGTTCTTAATACTCATTCCTGCAATATACTGCATGATGATACAACAGCAATATGTCCTTTTCACAATTATATTTAAATAAAATTCTGATTAGCCGTGTCAAATAAAAAACTGCGACACTGTGATACAGTTTAAAATACATTCAAAAAAATTTGGCCAAATTTTTTTCACGGCGAAATTTATTATTGTGTTTCATTTTCAAATTTAATTGTTTTTATATAAACTTCCTCCTTAAACTGTCTCACCGAGGGGCTTTACTCGAGCAAAGACGCGAAACGACTGAACTAACCACACCCCGCTTTCAGAGGAATGGTCTCGTCCTGTCTATTTAGTGCGTCTACGCCAGGCTCCAGCAACTTGAAAGNCCACACCCCGCTTTCAGAGGAATGGTCTCGTCCTGTCTATTTAGTGCGTCTACGCCAGGCTCCAGCAACTTGAAAGGGAAAACAAAACCTTACCAAAGATGCCCGAAGTTGAGGATCTACGATCCTACAACGTCGTGATTTAAATAATATATTTCGTTTTTAAATATCGTATTTATAGGTATAGTAAAATTTCGCGAACTACTTAGGAACCGCGCCGATGATATCGAATTCTGAGTGGTGCGGTCAAACATGAAGAAGCCTTCTCAAGCAGACAGCAACCCGAGGCAATATAGAAACTGCTGTTGTCTGCTTATAGTATTGAAGTCTACCGGGTACACGTATTTCTTCACGGAAAATCAATAGCACTAAGTATTTACTACCTGCGCATCATGTAAATATACAAGAAAGATTAATTTATTTTATCTCTAGGTATTATATAAACTTGTGCTTGGTAACATTTTCCTTTCGAAGGTGGCAGCAAAGAATTATTTGTTCATGTAGTTTTCTAAAGTTTTGATTTATTACAAATGTATGTTCGTGAATATTTGCATAATAATGTCTATGATTCTTTTTCTCGCTTAATATTCGTGGTATGAAATTACTGGATAAATCACGCTATCTAAAAATCTGCCAAGAAAACATAGGCCAGAATTAAAACAAATAAATTAATTAACAATCTGGCGACGAGAAATTCTTTGTCTGTTCACATAAAAAAAANAGGCCAGAATTAAAACAAATAAATTAATTAACAATCTGGCGACGTGAAATTCTTTGTCTGTTCACATAAAAAAAAAAGACACTCGTGTTTGAGCTCAAACCGACATTCCTGCTAGCAGAAAGAGCTATTTCTCTGAAGTGAGTAGCTTAACATATTTTATTCCATTTATTTGTTGGCTTATCAACGTTTACTTTTAAAATAATGCACGATAATTTTTTGCGTATGCTTATTAAGAAATAAATGTACATAAACTCTTGTGTTATTTAGCACTCGTAGTAATCAANGGCCAGAATTAAAACAAATAAATTAATTAACAATCTGGCGACGTGAAATTCTTTGTCTGTTCACATAAAAAAAAAGACACTCGTGTTTGAGCTCAAACCGACATTCCTGCTAGCAGAAAGAGCTATTTCTCTGAAGTGAGTAGCTTAACATATTTTATTCCATTTATTTGTTGGCTTATCAACGTTTACTTTTAAAATAATGCATGATAATTTTTTGCGTATGCTTATTAAGAAATAAATGTACATAAACTCTTGTGTTATTTAGCACTTGTAGTAATCAANGATAATTTTTTGCGTATGCTTATTAAGAAATAAATGTACATAAACTCTTGTGTTATTTAGCACTTGTAGTAATCAAATGTGGTTAAGAAATGAATTAGTAGATAGGACTATGGTGTATAATATTATTGAAAGTACAGGAAGGGTAAAAAAGAATAACACAAATTTGAAGGTCTATAATATCAAAACGTACCAACATACAGCCTTGATTGACCAATCAAATGAACCGCGGATCAGTGAAGTTGNGGTCTATAATATCAAAACGTACCAACATACAGCCTTGATTGACCAATCAAATGAACCGCGGATCAGTGAAGTTGGCTTACCATACGTTCATAAAAGATTAATGTGACCACCATGAGCGGCCCGAACGACATCTACGCGATAATTAGACTCGTTTCACGCTTTTGTCAGCAAGTCTGGTGTCACGGTTAGGATGGCGTTGATAACTCTGTGTTTGAGGAGATGAAGGGGTAGCGAGCTTTCATTAGACACGTCAATGTGAAGGGGACGGTTTGATGTTTCTTTTATGTGCCGAAAGATGACACTGGGATCGTCTGTCGTTGCAATATGAGCGTGTGTTGTGCGTTATTCCGCATCACGAGGGCGACTAAACAATATGAAGCGTTCTGTGTATAAGTCAAACGATTTACATTTAGCCAATGAAGACAAGTCTCGCTATTCCGTCGCAAATACGGACGTAACAATCCCAAAAGGTGGAGTATCGTACGTTTATATCGTAAGTTCCGAAACAGAGTTGCCNTCGCAAATACGGACGTAACAATCCCAAAAGGTGGAGTATCGTACGTTTATATCGTAAGTTCCGAAACAGAGTTGCCTTTACAAAGGCAAACGTTCTGGGTGGCCGCGAGTGTCCGAAGAGAATGTGCAACGGATTCAACAAGCGTTCGTTCGCAGTCCCTAGAAAATCAACTCTTCAAGCTAGCCGGGAAATGCAAATCCATCAATCGACGGCATGGACAATGTTGCGAAAGTGATTGCTGTACAAACGATACAGGTCACAGCTTGTACAGGCTCTTAGCGAAAGGGAAAAAGAACTGAGACGTGATTTCTGCGTGTTCGTTCTTGCCCAGAACGAGGTAGACGATGTCTTCATGTCTAAACTGGTTTTTAGCTATGAAGCGACGTTCCATACAAATTGTAAGGTGAGCCTGCACAATGTGCGGATATGGTATCAGGAGCCTCCACATGAAACCACCGAACACGAGCGCGCTTCCCCCAAAGTAAACTTGTTTTGCGCTGTATCCAAATACACTGTTTTCAGTCATTTCTTTTTTCGCGAGCCAACTGTTACCGGAATCCCTTATTTGGACATACTTACAGAGTGGTTGTTTCCTCAGATAGAAGAGGCGGCGGAGGACTTCATTTTCCAGCAGGATGGTGCACCATCCCATTGGCACCTAGCTGTTCCAGGATACCTGAACAAGACGTAGCCGCAACGCTGGATTGGTCGAGGAGCAGCTGGTGACCAGGCTCTTCATCACTGGCCCCCAAGAAGCCCGGAGCTTACCCCATGCGATTTCTTCTATGGTGGTAAATAAAGGATTAAGTGTTTCGTCCACCATTGCCGGCTAACAATGGCGACCTTAAAACGAGAATTACGGACGCCATCCAAACCGTAACACCGGTAATGCTGACAGGAGTGTGGAACGAGTTTGATTAAAGCGTAGATGTCGTTCGGGCCGCTCGTGGTGTTCACATTAAACATTTATGAATGTAAATTTATCAAACTTCACGTTTCCACGGTTCATTTGATTGGGCAATCAAGGTTGTAGGTTGTTTGGTGTTGATATTATAGACTTTCAAAATTTGGGTATAATTTTATACTCAGCCTGTATAAAACAAATAACAGTCTCTTGAAAATCATTGCCACAATGAAATTAATAAAATATATTAGTAACATGCCAGCGTTTAGTATGTTGTCCATCACTTACCATGGAATATCCATATTAACAATAATTTACNTAAACATTTATGAATGTAAATTTATCAAACTTCACGTTTCCACGGTTCATTTGATTGGGCAATCAAGGTTGTAGGTTGTTTGGTGTTGATATTATAGACTTTCAAAATTTGTGTATAATTTTATACTCAGCCTGTATAAAACAAATAACAGTCTCTTGAAAATCATNATTATAGACTTTCAAAATTTGTGTATAATTTTATACTCAGCCTGTATAAAACAAATAACAGTCTCTTGAAAATCATTGCCACAATGAAATTAATAAAATATATTAGTAACATGCCAGCGTTTAGTATGTTGTCCATCACTTACCATGGAATATCCATATTAACAATAATTTACGGATGTATCTGTAAGGCGCATTTTCCTCAAAAGTGTTTCATTAATTTTTAAATGAGTTTTTAATATCTGAGTTTGTAAGTAGGACCGGAATTCTTGTTGAAAGAAATATCATTACTTTACTTTGGTCTTTGAATACCTTTTAATCACCGTGTTAATGTTTATTACAAGTGCCTTACCCGGGACTTCAAAACAGGAAACCACGTACTTTTAGCCAGCGTGAAATGCATTCATTCCTTTATCGAGTTTGGATTCGGGGCATTAACTTCGGATTTAATCATTATAAAATTACGAATTATAAGGTTTTCTTACTGGTGTGAAGAATTCGGTGAAAATCGGTTAATTGTTCCCTGAGATATGTCGTAAAAAATTTATATTTTATTATTTAATTTTATCCAACAAAATTAAAAAAAAAGAACAAAGAGGCTGTAAATACGACGCTTATAATGTAAAATGTCTGAATACACAATTTGGTTAAATTGTTTCATATATGTGCAAAGTTACCAAAATTATTTATTGTACCGCCATTTTGAACTTTGTTGTCTGACCTATTTAAATTATCAAAGTTTACATGCACATCTGTAGCATTAAAAGTGTGTATAATTTGGTACAAAAAAGTAAAAAATTTCCAATGTTCCATATGGTGGCCATCTGTTAATTGGTTCTAGAGATGTGGCAACAAGAAAAACTTTATTTATTCTTGTGTTGCAATATTACAAAATAGAGGAAAAAATTTTCTCCAATTGGATAGATGATACTTTTAATGGCTACTACCAGCAAAAAAATTAAAGTTGGAATTTATGACATGAATTTGACGATACATCATTCTAAGATAAAATGTCTTTAATGTCACAATTTTTAAACAAAATGTCTGACATACTAAACACACTCCACNTACATCATTCTAAGATAAAATGTCTTTAATGTCACAATTTTTAAACAAAATGTCTGACATACTAAACACACTCCACTTAACATCATCTGCCTCAGTAATACTTGTTTTCTTTATATGATAGAAATCGATGAATGGTTTCCTGAGATATTACATAAAACCTTTATTTATTCGTGTGTCGCTCTCTTACAAGATGGAGGGGAAAGATTCCCAGTGAAGATACAGTTTATAATCGTTATATCTGCAGTCAGCATATTAAGAAAAGTAGGAAAATATAAATGTTTCTTCCACGATATGGCATTTAAAGCTAAAATAACTAAATGTCGGTCATTTTGAAAATAAAAGTCTGACGTACAAGGAACATGCAACCTTGCATTATCTGTCGCAGTACTTACTACCTTTTGCCAAATTTGATCGGAGTTGGTAAATTTTTTCCCGAGATATGAAAAAAATACGATATTTATCAGTATGATTTTTTTTACAAAATGGATTAGAATATATGGATCATGAAAATGCAGTTTATATATGTAATATCTACTGCCGAAATACAAAGTTAGGTTGGAATTTATTACATAATTCCGACGATATAGCATTCTAAACTTAAACCACTATATTACTGCCATTTTCCAAATAAGTTTTGATGATCTTCAAACATATTAATGAAAATCTTCTAGAGCCGTTTTTCTTGTTTNACTGCCATTTTCCAAATAAGTTTTGATGATCTTCAAACATATTAATGAAAATCTTCTAGAGCAGTTTTTCTTGTTTTTTTGGCAAATTTTGAAGGAATCGGTAAATGTTTTACCGATATATGACATAATAACTTTATATATTCGTATGACACCATCTTGCAAAATATAAAACAAAATTTTTGTATTGTGTTGCAATATTTTATACTTCTGAGAGATACTCTCAGTATACAAAATTAGGTAAAAAATTTTTAAATGGTAAAGAAAAAGTTCCAAANTTTATACTTCTGAGAGATACTCTCAGTATACAAAATTAGGTAAAAAATTTTTAAATGGTAAAGAAAAAGTTCCAAACAACCCTTTAAAAATTTATATTGCCACTATTAAGAAAGTAAGTAATTAATAAAATTCAATCACTTACGTTTACTTGNCAACCCTTTAAAAATTTATATTGCCACTATTAAGAAAGTAAGTAATTAATAAAATTCAATCACTTACGTTTACTTGGCCTATAATATTTTTACTTACTTACAAAATTGGGTAAGAAATGGTGTAATAGTTTTCGAGTTATAATGAAAAATATTATTTATAAATGTTGTCTTATTTTCCAAAACAGCGAACGAACAGCAATACCGATCTGACAATTTAATGCTTGCACGATGCACTGACAACACAAAAATTTTTATTACTATTGGTTGAGTGGTTCCCGCTCTATGAAATATCCCCAAAATTTTCAAATGGCCGCAACTTTCAAAGTTNTTATTACTATTGGTTGAGTGGTTCCCGCTCTATGAAATATCCCCAAAATTTTCAAATGGCCGCAACTTTCAAAGTTATTTCCCGAAGTTGTCAAAATTTATAAAAATTAGCTGTCCTTCATAAGTAATATATATATTTCCCAAATTTGGTGAAATTCTGTTAAAGCGCTCAAAAATTGAAAGGGGGAAGACTCGCCCATAAATACACACACAGTCACACATCCAAAAACTCACATAAATACTCACACATACACACACAGTCACACAAACCGGAAAGTGATCTCTTAAGCCTTTCTTTCCTTCGGAAAGTAGGCTAAAAGTACGGAGAGAAATAATGCGGGCTTCACCAACTAACTGCCGAGGCAAATCGATGTGCTGCAAAATCTACATCGCCTCTGGACATGTCTTTTAAAAAAGAGAAAATTACTTGTGTATTTTCGTGCAAGCGGGAATACCGAACAAAGGAACAAAGGACTACCTTGATTGAAGCAATTTCATAAAGGAAATCGATGACGTGACGGGAACGCGGAAGAATGTCTTAAGAACAGAGAGAGTCAGAAGCATTATAGTCCAGAGCACAAGTGCACACGCTCTGCCAAGTTGGTCTCGACTGAACTTTGGTCGCAGGGAGGCTATTCGTTGGTAAGTTATGGTTTTATGGTCCGGGTTTTCGGAAATTAAGTGTCATGCGTGGTCATTATTGAGGCCTGGTACTAGTAAAACCAAAGCAGTAAGCTTACCTGGTGACAATTTAGAAGAGCGAACATCAAGGATGCCAGGAGGTATTGAGTGGTTCGTCACACCGTCCTATTGTTCGCAGCCCAGTGTCTGTAATATTCGTGACAATGAGCTGTGCCGCATATCTTAACACATCATCACTCATAAATACCAGTAACATACATAGCCCTTAATGGGAATATCGTCAGCTATGACGAAATTCTACGGTATGAATTATGCCTAGGGCTTTCNTAACATACATAGCCCTTAATGGGAATATCGTCAGCTATGACGAAATTCTACGGTATGAATTATGCCTAGGGCTTTTGAATGTAAGTTACTATAATGCTTAAGTTCCATAGTGACCTGATCAACTACAACGTTTAACGGTTTCACATACGACACGTTTAAAATTTCAAAATCTGTGCCTAATAAACATTAATTAAAAAAAAATAAACATTCTATTCCTTATTTTTCATGGCCATCCATCGAATATTGTCCGTTTGAGAAGCATCCTTCTTCACTTATTCAAGTGCTAAATAAATAACCGTACCCGTATAGGTCTCCAGCTATTAAAGAGACAGAGGAAATGAAAAAAAAAAATTTCATTTGTTTCACAACTTTGAAAATGTTTTTTGCTTTTCTATTTTTCCTTGAAATATTAATTTATTTCTCAATTANTAACATACATAGCCCTTAATGGGAATATCGTCAGCTATGACGAAATTCTACGGTATGAATTATGCCTAGGGCTTTCGAATGTAAGTTACTATAATGCTTAAGTTCCATAGTGACCTGATCAACTACAACGTTTAACGGTTTCACTTACGACACGTTTAAAATTTCAAAATCTGTGCCTAATAAACATTAATTNGATCAACTACAACGTTTAACGGTTTCACTTACGACACGTTTAAAATTTCAAAATCTGTGCCTAATAAACATTAATAAAAAAAAAATAAACATTCTATTCCTTATTTTTCATGGCCATCCATCGAATATTGTCCGTTTCAGAAGCATCCTAGAAGTGAATAAGTTCACGATTTATTTATTGGCATGGGCATATGGTCTCCAGCTATTAAAGAGACNGATCAACTACAACGTTTAACGGTTTCACTTACGACACGTTTAAAATTTCAAAATCTGTGCCTAATAAACATTAATTAAAAAAAAATAAACATTCTATTCCTTATTTTTCATGGCCATCCATCGGATATTGTCCGTTTGAGAAGCATCCTAGAAGTGAATAAGTTCACGATTTATTTATTGGCATGGGCATATGGTCTCCAGCTATTAAAGAGACAGATGAAATGAAAAAAAAAAAAATNGAAATGAAAAAAAAAAATTTCATTTGTTTCACAACTTTGAAAATGTTTTTTGCTTTTCTATTTTTCCTTGAAATATTAATTTATTTCTCAATTACGTTACTTAATAAATCCCTACTTCCCAAAAATTAGTTAATTTTAATTCTGTGATTGGTTGAACGCGAATTAAAAACATTCACTCTAATGAACAATGTTTTATTGATACTTTATTTGTATATGTATCTTATGTATACGGAATTCATGGTGAACCGAGTCTTAAAAGGCTTATTAACTGTGTCCGAGGCCTAGAAGCGCGGGCGTGCTAAGAACGACCCACGTTACACGTCTCATTTATGCCGCATGTCCGTCGTCATATATGGCATATTTAGAAGAACAAATACCTTCTCATTGAAAACAAATTCTCACCTTGCACAATGGTAAATATACCTCAAGGTATGATGACAAGGAAATATTTAAATTATATTAGAATATATTGATTACAGAAATATTACAGTAACCAAACAAATAAAATTTTAATTTTGACAAAACTGTAACAAAACACACATATATCGTACTTTCGGAAAGAAGTAAACGAGTATGAAATAACTTCCCTCTCTGTGTCTGTGTGTGTGTACGTTTGTGTGCTACCGTGTGTGTGTGTGTGTGCACANTGTGTACGTTTGTGTGCTACCGTGTGTGTGCAAATTTCTGTGTGAATTTCTGGGCACGCTTTTGAACGCGCAAAACCAATACCCCAAATTGTGTATAGAACTAAGTAAGAACATCTCACTTTTATAGTTTTTTACCAATTGGTTGCTAACTTTCAAAACAGGAGCAATTTTTTATTTTTTGGTAATATGTCATTTATAACAAACCATTGATATAATTTTTAACCAAATATTGTATATTGGCAGCGGATGCAGTTATAAAAATTATATTTANTATAACAAACCATTGATATAATTTTTAACCAAATATTGTATATTGGCAGCGGATGCAGTTATAAAAATTATATTTAGTGATGGGTATTGTTGTTCGTCCACCATATTGAAAGTTAGACCCACATGAAAAATTATTTCTTTACGTGATAATTTAAAAACTACACATCCAATTCTCGTCACATTTGACAAGGTAGTAATATTAGGGTCTGTAATGTACAATCATACGATTCAAATTTATAAGGGATTTTTTGTTATGAACAAGGCATTTAAATTTTAAAGGATATTATTATCATATCTGCTTATCATTTAGCCAATTTCACCAAAATGAGTTTTTTTTTTTTAACTTTTTTTACGTCAACACATTGCTACTTTAGTCATGTTGTGGAACACGAATAAAATTTTTTTTTATATCTGGGGAAACCGTTTACCGTTTCAGTACAACCTTTGCAAACGTGTAGTACTGCCGCAGGGGATGTAACGTTGTTTGTATTGGTAGATACAACTCTTAAGGTGAAAATGGCTGCCATATGACAGGTTTAGCTTAGTATGCTTTTTTGTTGAAATAATGTAACGAATTCCTACTTAACTTGGATTGTTGGCTAAATACGTTACTACTGTAAAATATCCCTACAGGAATCCTATTGATGTCCGTCATTTTGTAAGATTGCGCAACACAAATTTAATTAATTTTTTTGGGATATCTGTGTAAAAAGTTATCGAATTCCTGCCGAAACTGGAAAAACATGGCCCTGTGGCACGTGGTGTAAGCTAATATATATTAAGTAAGTCAGACACATGTTTTTAAAGCAGTGGCCATTGAGCTTTTTTAACTTAGAGTCATATGCCGTCGAAACCATGTAATAAATTTCAAATTCGCTTTGTATGGAGGCAGCATATATAGGAAACATCACATATGTTTACATGAGGTATATTCTGTCTGCCATTATATGTATTGATTTAGTTAATTTAACTCTTATATTTTCTAAGATATCAAAGATTACAGCATCAAAAAACATGAGAATAATTTATTTATATATATGGGATTAATTTCTTCTATATTATTAAATTAATAACCGATTCATTATTTTAATATCTTTGGATAACTGTAAAAAATTACTTTGTGATAGCTTATATTTTGGTTGACTTAAACTTTTACAGCAAATATGTAGTTTATTAAATATTTTCATCCATCATATTTTATATGAAATTAATTACACATTAGTTTTTTTCACACGTTCATGGACCAACTATTATTGCTCTAATATTGTCAGTAAATTGTTCACCATTTTCATATTCATTGATATTTCTTAAGAACTCCAAACACCTACACACTAATAAATTTTCTTCTTTTTCCTTGCAGTATAAAATATTTCCAAGCTTATAAATCGATAAAAAATTTTGAGTTGAAGTTAGCAAAGAACAGTTCTTTATTAAAGAATAAACTTCAGTTTAAAGTTCGATGTGATAGTAACACATATGCACTGATTACATTTTATACTAAATATTTAATTCATAACTTAAGAAATAAAAAAATTACAATAACATATATACATCTGAACATTATTATTCCTAGTTATCAGTATGGTAGATATTCTTTGAAAAGAAATATCAATGCATAATACATATTTTTTAATAAATTTATTAAATTTTTATAGAAATTTTATAATGGTATTCGTGTTCATAGCTTGGGTCGTCTAGTCGTCTGGTGAAATAGTTGATGGTAACTGGGGCATTACTTGTGTAAGATATAGTATGCATACGTGTTTGCTGTGTATTTATTCAATAACTTCCTTTCTCCACTGACGATTTTGCAACAAGGAACGATTACGTCACTCTATATAGGTTGTTTGGAAATTCAACGCCAAAACTGCGGGAGGTGATTCCTTATTATAAATAAAGTAGAAAATATAAGGAACACGATATACCCAAACCGAATATTAAAGGAAATACGATCGAATGAATATTGTGTTTTGAAATCGTATTTTCGCTGAAAGCCTTGTGCTTTCTACCAGCGGTAGGGATGGCGGTGATTTACCCAGAGTACGCCCCACACGGTTGAATGGGACACGCCCATTTGGCACGCTATGGAGCGTGTACTACGAAGGCATGTCGTTGGTGTGCTGACGTAACAATTCTTCAAGCCTAACAGTGCGCACAGACCGAGGACTACCAGCATTACACTTGTGTCTCTGCAACATGGGAAGCATTAAGTCACCATTTTACAACGGACTTTGTAGGAATTGGACAAGGCATGCGGCAAAAAATAATGTTTTAAACCCAATATTCATAGGCTTATATATCCTTTAATATTTTTTTACGTAAACTGGGAANCGGCAAAAAATAATGTTTTAAACCCAATATTCATAGGCTTATATATCCTTTAATATTTTTTTACGTAAACTGGGAATGTTATATTTCCGACTATACTTTTCATAAGGAACTGCATTCTATAGTTTAGGCAATTATTTTCCAAACAACGTTTTGAATCTGGTTGTGTTTCAGCAGATCTTAACTACAAATACAGAAGAAATGTGGAGGATGGATTGTTTAAGTCCCTACATATATCAACTATTTTGTAGGCGCTATTTTGGGAGAATAGCAATATTCACGTCTTTTACCAAAATAATTATGTCGAAACCCAACTGCTTATTGGAGAGGTCGAAAAAAATTTGATTATTATCAGTGCCATTAATTGTTCTGTNATTATGTCGAAACCCAACTGCTTATTGGAGAGGTCGAAAAAAATTTGATTATTATCAGTGCCATTAATTGTTCTGAGCTTAAAGCGTTCGGCAAACATTATTATGCTGTTGTCTGAGAATTTTGTAAAACTGAAGCAGCTTACTGGGAGTTATTTTTCGACTGTTTCTAAAAGCAGAGCAGCATGCATCCTCGGTAATACAGATGAAGATCAGAAAGCAATCTGGAATAGAACTCAGATTCCTGTGGTTGCAAATATTCTTCCAAGTTCAAAATCCAGGCACATATTAATGTAGATCTTCCTTTATATTAAGATCAAAAATATCATAAAATATTGTAGTTTCTATCGTTTTATATTCAAGTTAACACCATGAATATAATTTTTGATTATGGTAGGCCAAGATTTATTAATAGAAAATAGTTAGGTTTGTTAAATAGCCACTTGCCCAAACATTGTGTATTATCTCAGAAAAGTTTTGTTACTTGTACTTTCGGTTACCTCAACAAAGAACATTCATCACCAGCGATCTACAAGATTTAAAATTATAGAAATCAAATTTTATGAGATAGTACTGAATCACATGTTAAGTTGAGATAGAGCGCGCTTGTCTGTTCAGAGATCATTTGAGTGTATCGATTTCACATCTGGGCTGCTGTCGGCGGCCTTACGTAGCATGTGCCTCATTCCTCGCTTCTTGCTCAATGACATCACTATTGTGCGATCAAAACTATGTTACCGAAGTGAATATTTACATAAAACGGAGCATTTTTATTCGTTCATGTGAGGATGTTCGTCAATATCTTAATTTTGTTCACTTTACGAAAGTGCTTGTTTTGGAATTATTCCACACCTGGCTTTTATTCGTTCTAAAAGTTGCAAAAAATATTTCACCTGCTCATGAAAGATGATTTTATTTATAAACGAACGTTTTGTGCAAATAAAATGGTATGATTCTCCTAGGAATACTCACATATCTCTGTACTTTTGGTATCAACTATATTTTGATATGTGGGTGACATAAAAGTTAGGAAGAATATGCTTGAGTCAGTTCCACTGCAAAGGCCNTATCAACTATATTTTGATATGTGGGTGACATAAAAGTTAGGAAGAATATGCTTGAGTCAGTTCCACTGCAAAGGCCGTAGGTGTACTGAGCAGCCAGATGTCAGTCTGTGTTAGTATATAAATTACACTTTAACGTTGGAGAACACCTTCTCTTATATGGAAACGTTATCATGAGNGTCAGTCTGTGTTAGTATATAAATTACACTTTAACGTTGGAGAACACCTTCTCTTATATGGAAACGTTATCATGAAAAGAGATTATAATAATACATTTTACAAATTAATAAAGTTCTGGATCGGTTTTTTTGTGTTTCATTTCTATGTCAGATATGGAAAGCATATAGGTGCTCCTGTAACACATTTTCGGAGAGTGTTTNTTTTTTTGTGTTTCATTTCTATGTCAGATATGGAAAGCATATAGGTGCTCCTGTAACACATTTTCGGAGAGTGTTTCAAAAAATTAAGAAATTTGTAGTGGGGTGGTGTGGAGAAATTTTGGCGGCTCTTAATATCGAGGGCTTGAACCGATGAGTGTGAAGTCACATGAATATGGTGCTGCTCTGGTATGCAAGGTTGAGAGCAAAAATGNCGAGGGCTTGAACCGATGAGTGTGAAGTCACATGAATATGGTGCTGCTCTGGTATGCAAGGTTGAGAGCAAAAATGATCCCGAAAAAAACACGTCGACTAGCGGCATCGTCAGGCATGATTCTCACGTGAGAAACCCCGGTAGTCATTCCGCCCAGAATCGAGCGCAGTTCGCCTTAGTCGAAGGCGAGAAGTCTAACCTCTACACCTNAACCCCGGTAGTCATTCCGCCCAGAATCGAGCGCAGTTCGCCTTAGTCGAAGGCGAGAAGTCTAACCTCTACACCTCTGCAGCCCCTATGTGTTATAATATTAATATGAACTCAATCAACTAGAGTTTATGTTTCAAGTTTTTTTTATAAAATAAGGAGTGTCATCGATTTTTTTCAGACCTACTAACTTTAGTAACAGTGAAACTGCAGAAAGTCAATGGGTCCAAGTAACACCATTTATATTCTAGTGTATAAATTTATTTTATAAATGTAGGTTTTCATTAATTCTAATATAATTTTTTGCAGGTTAAAATTGACAGTGCCTCGTCAGCAAATACGTTTTCATGTCCCAAGATGTTGCGAGCACTGCGTAAAACGGTAAAACCTAAAACTGTTGCCATCGCCATTCAGAAAATTGTCTCAAGGATTGTAGTGGTTATGGAAGGACTTCCCTCTACAGTCTGCTACGTCCTGGCCACAGCAGTGACTAGTGTCACGTGGATTGCTATCCTTTATAGTATCATATCTGAACAATGTAAACTTTCTACAAATGGTGTTTTGGCAGTCATTAAGGCGTGTGTGATTTATGGAACATGCTAGGTTACTCTGATCACTAATATATTAGGTGGTAGTTGCCGACTCCATATTTTACATTGGCTACAGTTTGTCGACCGTATGTTGCTACAAAAGCCAAGCAAATTATACAGTAAGGGCTCACGTTGCTCTTCAGCTTTTGTCATATCAATGTTGAGCTGCATGATCTTCTTTTCTTTGGACATTACGGTAAACTTTCCATACCACAAGTTGGTTTCATACCCGTTGACGTTTTCTTTCTATACTGTACAATTATTATTGTAGCACAAACAAACTGCAGGGTGAACTATGTGCTTCGTATTCGAGGTCAAATTAACATATTAAATAAAGGAATTATTCAACTTGATATCTCTCAGGAACAAAACACAATCCAAGTACGTCCCAACATCACAGACGCAATGGAGTCATGTAGGTTCGGAAACATCTGTAAGCATAATACAAATGCCAATGACATCAACAAGAGAGCTAATTAAAAATGACGAACAACTGCATCCTAGACTAAATAATACAAAACAAAAAATTGTTCACTACATGGCAGTTTGCCAAAAACTGTGTGAAATTGTTGATAAAGTCAATGGCACTTTCGGAATGTCAGTTTTGTTTCTCTTATTCTGCACCTTCGTATCTATTATAAGTTCTATGATTAATGCATTTATTTCAAGAACCATCTTAAATAGTGACAGTTCTCTAGGCTGGCATTTTTGTATTTCCCTAATGTGGTGTTTGCTGTACTCAGGCCAGACTTTAGCCGTGGTCTGGTCCAGCACAGCCTGCACTGATGAGGCGAGGCAGACCAGGGACATCGTCAAGGTCATACTTTTGGAATATCATCTAGGGGAGGGAGTGGTCCATCAGCTAAATCTATTTCTGGACCAGCTCTCCAGCGAGTATATATCCTTCAGTGCAGCAGGTTTCTTCCCTCTTAATGAACGTTTATTATGCTTCATTGCTGGATCAGCGATTTCTTATCTGCTTATCGTGCTGCAAATGGATCCGGTTTATACCACCCACCATTATCACAATTCAACTAATTGATGGACAATGGTTGACTACAATGCTGTAAGTAAGTTATTTGCTGGATAACCCCGCATTTGTTTCTTTGGTTGTACCTAATTTTAATTTTTTCTGGAAAATTCCATGCTATATTTTTAGTGGTTAATGTATTGTCCCTATCAATGATGGTGTATTATTTCGATTATTATGATCCTTTTGCGAATAACAAAGCCAGTTTTTATATTTTTCTGAGATATAGCGTCCTAACGGAACGAATGAAACCGTATTATTGTGTGTTTTCTGTTGCAAGATTGTCTTATTGCCTATGTAAGGTAGATTGATTTACTGTGAGTCACAGCTGGATAACATTTGAGACGAGATAAATATTTTAAATTAATCCACACTAATAAAAGAAATATATTAGGTTAGCCGTATAAAGAAAGGTATTTTTTTTTTAATAAATTGGTTTGTGGTCGTATGTGCATAATGTTTTTCCCTACATACCAGTGTAATACAGAATGTAATCACATAGGCAACAATGTGTAGTGAAATTACATATTTTTTTAATGTTTTATATATATACTCCACCCGAGATCTGGAAACATACAAACACAGCATACCAACTGAATAATTAAATCCTATAATATTATAATAAGTAAATATTTTTACAAACACTATGTATAAATCGAATCACCACTTTCATCTTTGTGAAAATTGAACTCTTACCATTTTTTAGATAATTATGTCTCATGGACGCAGCAAATTATAATCCCTGTCACAAATAAGTAATGGCTCGAAGTGGATGTATTTCTGTACTCGTGCATACTATGTGTACATGTTTCGGGGTTCAATGATCTACAATGCCTAGATTGGCCATGCGAGTACATTCGTGTTTCCCTCTCGATTGTACGGATGCTCTCATAAGGCGTGTGTGTGGCATCAGACAACACATTAGGGGAAGATCGCCGAACACAAAGTATGTTTGCAATTACCGTAGTAAATGTTAATTCTATCCTAAATGTTTTTCCTCGTGAGCCTCGTCAAATATAAGCAATTTTCAATTAATTACAATACCAAAATATAAACAATATCATTCATTTACACTTCTTTCTAGTTGTCTTAATTTTCTGTTTGTTCACATATTTTCTGCGTTCAATGTTTTAAACAAAAATGTGATAATGTACTAAATCTCGTTTGTAACAGGTTCGGTAACATTATGTACTTTTGGCTCCAGTATAACATTAATCAGCAGCAATATTTTGGTGGAGCGAGACATGCTATCGAGGAACATTCGCGCAAACACATCCTGTATACTTTTTTCTATAATAAAACCATAACTATTAATAAATGTGATAATAGAATAATACAATATAATTTTCCCTATAAAAATATTAAAATTCAGTTAAAGGAAGCAAAGGTTGATCCATCCTTAAGTTTTCTTTAATCCTTTTGTCATTTATAACTGGAAATAATTTTTTTTTCTGTAACTCTGACATACCTGTCTAGTAACCTATTCAAAATTATCACTTAAAATTGAAAATAATTTTAAGATAATAAGTGTCTGCAATTTGTAAATTTAATTTATTATGTTATTAATGTTATTGTTTATTTTTAATTGCATAAGATCTATTTAAATTGGTATGCAACGAATCAATCAGAAATTTTAATTTTTTTATTATTATTTTAATAATAAATATAAAAAATATTTACAGTAAAATTAAAAAAAATTAAAATAGACAAATAAATTGAGTTAATAGGTAATAATATAATTATCTTGTTTCCATTAGAACTCTGTTTACAACTGGTAAGTAATAATAGGAATCTCAACATTAATGTAAATTTTATTTCCACGTATTAAAATAAATATTTATTAACAAACTAGCACTATAAAATTTTTTTTAATAGTGTGTTGCAGGTCAAAATATTAATGAATATTCATTTCCCTATTATTATAGACCTTGAAAATTCTACAAAATTAACAATTAAGATCATAGAACTGACATTGTAAATAATGCAAAAACTACACAGGAAAAAAAAATTTTTCATATCGTAAATATACAAGTGACAACCATTTGCATATATAAAAAATATTATTTTAAATATGAATAAAAATTATTAAGTAACATGGATACATGTGTATAATACTATGTCAGTGGGTAAAATATGACTGTGTAAGTATTACAATATTCAAAAATAATTTTTCTTCATAATACAAAAATACATAGTAATGATGGTAATTATGTTGCGAAAATGGAGATTTATGCAGGTAAAACTAAACACGTCAAATATGTTAAAAATATACTATAGAATAATAATATTAATAAAAATCTCATAGAAATAATAATATGCCAAAAATATATAATTATTCGTTATTGTGTAATTGTGTTAAATATTCTGGAAAAAGCAAAAATCCTATTAGTTATTTAAGTTATAGACAAATCTTATTTAATAGCAGATGATTAAATTGTTTAAATAAATTATGTGAGTTTCAAAATATGCAGAAAATTATCAAATAAAATAAAACTTTTTACTGTGTTTTATACATAGTTTGACATCTGTTTAGTGGATTTTTCTTAATAGTTATATGATTTTAAATAAATATAAATTCTGAAATAAATTCATAATTGTAATCTTGTTCAGGATCAAAACTTTATACTCTATGTTCGCCAATAGAAATGTGTCATAATTAAGTGCACTATAAAATTTTTCAAACGTGGATTGTACAGTGATGATTTTTATTTCTATCTTTTCTTCTTTTGTTAAAATAATTCTTCCTTGAATTTTGCAAAATGCTAAAGTAAAAAAATTGACACTTCTGTATTTTTCATTGAGAAATCAACACAAAACCCGTATTAAAAAGTAGATACATTTATACACATGAGTTTAATGTTTACGACATCTTAGAAGTATAGATAATTTCATGGGTAAAACAATGTCATGGAAAAACCCACTAACTAAATTATACACACAAAAAAATTTGCAAAGGAAACAAATTTCTTGAGCTATTACGTGGCATATATGTGATCACAAAATAAAAACAATCACATTTAACAAAATGTTTTATATTATACAACAAAATATTGACATTTTTACTTCTTATATACGGCATAGATCTTTTTATATTACACATTTGTCTTGAGATTGCCTATAGATATAATTAAAGGAACATTTTTTCATTACCTGTTTACTTAGTTAGTAATTGTTTTTAGGTCTGCAACAAAATAGATGCATTTTGTATTTCACATCAAATTATTCAGAAAATATAAAGGGCAATATTTTTATTCGAGGAAAATGTCATCACATACAATACGTACGAGCTGAAAAATGTTTTATATAAATACAAAATAATTAACATTTTGGGGTCTGATACACTTCACATAATCTAAACAGACTTTTTTTCTGTGAAATTTAAAATGATAGTTTCGCATTTAATATCCAACCCATAATTATGAATTATCAAAACATTCTACCCCGTATCTTGCTGGCATGTGAACTTTTTTTGTATCGCATAAGATAACCTGGAATCTGTTTTGTTTATTTCAGGACTCGAACGGCCGTTTTTCCATTTTCTTGCAATTTGATTTAAAACTATTTTTGTGAAAATGAAATTACTTTGAGAAAAGGTTTTTGTGCTGAAACGAATCATTCGGTCGATAACATGGCCACCTCAGACTGTCGACTGCGACTTCTGCCTGTGATGTCAACCAAGATGGCGGATATCTCCTGGCTCCTGCTTCTTTAATCCTGTCCCCTAACATCCGTATTACAAATATTTACAGTAAAGTATTTTATCAAAATACATTTCCCTCCTATGGCTAGCTGGTCTGAACAAGTACTCGTAAATTTGGTGGATTTTGTATGTGGTTGAATAAAATACATATGTGTAAAGATGAGTATTCCAATAATACCCCTGGCTCATTCATAACAGAAAAGACGGAAATAATATAAATACCGGACTGAATGCTAAAAAAACGAAGGATGTGTGAGAGTGGTCCTTCGCCTGTCGCATCAGATGAGGAACTATGGTGAAGGGCGACTTTGATCCAATTAACTACTATCCGCACTAACATGATGTAACAGATAGTGCTGAAAACAATTAGCAGCAGTGGTAAGGGATTGAGCAAGGGGCAAATAATGTATTGGGCTATAGTGGGTTGGTGGGGGTAACATATTAATAACAAAATGTAGTTAAGGCTAAATTGATTGTGGGAGGGGAAGAAATCGCCTTGAGAAGGGATATTAAATAAATAATGGCAGAGGGGGGAAATTTGAAATTTGAAAAAAATAAACAGCCAATACCAATTGGCAGTGAATGTGATACTCGAGGAGAGCAAAAAACAAACTTGAATTGGGGGAGAGGAAATGTTAGTAAGGAGCCAACAATAATATGTGGTAGATGTTTTTAAGTGAGTGGATATGTTCCACGCCATATTTTTAATAACCGCGGTCTTTCTGTAAGTCTTTAAAATCTTTTCCCAATTTTTGTTTGATTTTTAAAAAAGAATTTTTTTTTATTTTAAATTTAAATTGNAATCTAAACAGACTTTTTTTCTGTGAAATTTAAAATGATAGTTTCGCATTTAATATCCAACCCATAATTATGAATGATCAAAACATTCTACCCCGTATCTTGCTGGTCTGTGAACTTTTTTTGTATCGCATAAGATAACCTGGAATCTGTTTTGTTTATTTCAGGACTCGAACGGCCGTTTTTCCATTTTCTTGCAATTTGATTTAAAACTATTTTTGTGAAAATGAAATTACTTTGAGAAAAGGTTTTTGTGCTGAAACGAATCATTCGGTCGATAACATGGCCACCTCAGACNTATTTGATTTAAAACGATTTTTGTGAAAATGAAATTATTTTGAGAAAAGGTTTTTGTGCTGAAACGAATCATTCTGTCGATAACATGGCCACCTCAGACTGCCGACTGCAACTTCTGCCTGTGATGTCAACCAAGATGGCGGATATCTCCTGGCTCCTGCTGCTTTAATCCTGTCCCCTAACATCCGTATTACAAATACTTACAGTAAAGTATTTTATCAAAATACATTTCCCTCCAATGGCTAGCTGGTCTGAACAAGTACTCGGAAATTTGGTGGATTTTGTATGTGGTTGAATAAAATACATATGTGTAAAGATGAGTATTCCAATAATACCCCTTGCTCATTCATAACAGAAAAGACGGAAATAAAATAAATACCGGACTGATTGCTAAAAAAACGAAGGATGTGTGAGAGCGGTCCTTCGCCTGTCGCATCAGATGAGGAACTATGGTGAAGGGCGACTTTGATCCAATTAACTACTATCCGCACTAACATGATGTAACAGATAGTGCTGCAAACAATAAGCAGCAGTGGTAATGGATTGAGCAAGGGGCAAATAATGTATTGGGCTATAGTGGGTTGGTGGGGGTAACATATTAATAAGAAAATGTAGTTTAGGCTAAATTGATTGTGGGAGGGGAAGAAATCGCCTTGAGAAGGGATATTAAATAAATAATGGCAGAGGGGGGAAATTTGAAATTTGAAAAAAATAAACAGCCAATACCAATTGGCAGTGAATGTGATACTCGAGGAGAGCAAAAAACAAACTTGAATTGGGGGAGAGGAAATGTTAGTAAGGAGCCAACAATAATATGTGGTAGATGTTTTTAAGTGAGTGGATATGTTCCACGCCATATTTTTAATATCCGCGGTCTTTCTGTAAGTCTTTAAAATATTTTCCCAATTTTTGTTTAATTTTTAAAACAGAATTTTTTTGTTTTGAAATTTAAATTTGAATTTTTTTGGAAATTTGTTAGAAGTTTTTGTGATTATTTGGTTGTCTTGGATATAAGATCACTCAAGGTCATGTGCAGGAGATCAAGGTTACTAAAACAGGGTCAAGGTCACAGTCACCCAGATCCATGACTGATACCACCTGATGTTAGTGACCCTAATGCTCAATCCTTACCAACATCCCCTTGTTCCCGAAAGCCAAACCGTACTCCTCATTAGGATAACTCGTAGCGTTAGAGAGCTGTTGATAAATCCTCAAAAAGAGAATTTACGCATTTCCTCATCTTCGAAATATAATATCAAAAAACCTACAGTAAGTTTGAAATTTTTTGTGTAAAGACGTTATGAAAATAAAATAATAACGATCACTCAACCGGCTAATGAGCTAATAAGCATTGCTTGAAAATACACATTACTCCTCTTTACATTCACAAAAATTGTATTTAAAAATAAATCTTTAAATGAGTTTATGGTTTATCATTTTTAACCTGTTAAATTAATTAGCATATGCCTATCGATATATCATCGATTTAAGGAGTTATTGAGAAATCCTAGAAAACACGTTTTACCACTTGTCAACTTTTCAGGGTCAGCATATTGAAAAAAGGCTTTTAAAAAGGTAGCCTGCAACCTATAAGGGAGCAAATCCTACATTTTCATATTTGTGCCTTTAGCATTTTAGGCTGTAAATTGATGAGAGTGTCAGTCACTCATTCGGAAACTTAATTTCATACATAGACTTTAGCAGTAATATCACGTGATAGCCAGTGTTGTCAAGATAGTAGAGATTGTGTCTGTTTACAAAAAAATTAGAGAGTTAATTAGTTTTTTATTGATGATCTTCATATCTTAAAGAACTTAGCAACACCAACAGATTTGGAAAATTCTAAAAAATTTTATTTAGGTATGTAGCTTCTGAAATTCAGAAATATATTAATTAAATATATGTAAAAAATTGTAATAATTGATAGATTTGAAAACAATTTTCCGTCGACTTTATTTTTTAATAACTATTTAGAGCATATGCTGAAGACAACACGAGGTAGACTGCCAATATTGTGGAAAACTACTTTTCAATAATTATTAAAATAATCTATATATAATTTATATAAGTAATTTTTTTTCTAGAAAATTTAAATCTGAAGAAAGTGGAAATTACATGATACAACTAAAATTTTATGGTTTAGGTCATCAGAGATTCGTGAAAAATATTTTCATGTTGTTCGCACGTACATCAATTTTAACTTTTAAAAAAAAATTCTAATTAAATAAAATAAAAGTTATAATATGTTCTTAGGTTAACTGAAATAGTGATTTTAAATAAATCGAAGCTTTCCACTTCTGTGACTTTAAGAAGCACTTTAGTTGAATCAAAACTTTGTATATATATATTTTTTTTTTCTTATTACCAGGAAAAAATATTTGCTTCATATACTGTATATGTTTATTATTTCAAGCACTTTTAAATTTTTTCATATTATTTTTGATACGAAGTAAGGAAACAATAATATATATTCAAATTAAAGAAAAAAGCATTTTTGTTCATTAATAACTTTAAGAATGGTGTTCAAATAAGCTCATATTACCACGCAATGCTTAAGGGTCTCGCTTGTCAAGCGCTTAAATTCCGTTGCAGACTATTTGAAATCCAGGTTTTTTTCCCGATACTATGAAAAGTGCCTAAATGCGATTGTCTGCGAAATGAAAACACAATCCAGACTACACCTGTGTGATACTTGCGAAATATCAAGCAGATTTTAAACACTGTTTCGAGACTTTCTAACATAGCTTTAAACATATTCTCCAGAGCGCTGTATGTCAATACATTGCAGTCAGATACATACAACAGTACTCTAGGGGCACGCATTGAACCTTAACACACACTTTACACCAATATAAGTAGAAGATCATTGCTTAAAGTCCCATAGGTACCCGCAGCACAACAAGAACACTGCACGCCCGGTCAGAACCTTGCGCGTAGTGGTGACGACGCACTTGAAGCGTGTAGCAGTGTCGCCCTTATAGCTCCTGCGCTTCTCGGTATCAATCCGGAAACTATCTCCATGTAGGCGAGAGCCTAGGAGTAATATTCTAAGTCAAGTGGAGTGATGATATTTGGGCGGCTCCTAACACTGACGTTTAGAGATCCGATGCGGGTGTAGTGAGGGGAGTATGCAGCAGCGACGGAATGCATTGGCGAAGGGAAACGGGAGATTTCTCGAGAAAATTCGCCGACCACTGGCTTAACCCGGCACGATCCACACATGCAGAAATACTGGAGCGACGACACCACCGGGAACCGAACCCGGCTCACCTTGGTGGGAGGCGAGTAGTCTGTCCGCTATACCACTGTGGTCCCTTATATTTCAATATTGATGATTGCTGCTGCCTTCCGGTTCACGAACTCTGGTAAACTGTCTGTGATTTCAGTGCTGGTCAGCGGTGACAGAAAGCTGTATCGTACCACACACATTGTCGCTTATTGTAATTACAGGCGATTGTTGTGGACGTGAGATCGAGCAGGAGTCGTGTCTAGTGAGCAGTTGCAGTGCATCTTGATCAGTGGCATTAATACTCTGGGGATGTTCTCAGTCTCCATAACTTGTCTGGCTTCCAAGTGCCCTCTACCCTCTAGGAGATTTTTTGTTGTAATACATGATGATTAGCCGCAAAGGATAATGCATGTTGGTAAATCAGAACCTCTTTAAATACGTTCACCGAGAACAAAATGGTTGTATGATTTCTTTATTAATGACAAGGATACGTCTGCATTGTGTTTACAATAGTCCAGCAGTATACTTTGTAATATGTCATCAAACACATCTCAAGGAAATATTATGCCCCACTTGATAACTTGGTTGCTCTTAAAGAATGTTCGATGGGCAGCATTACAGACAACAATTTCAATGACAGGCATCGAATTTTTTCACAACCAATGTGTATTTTCATTCCATACATTTTCTTGGGCTGTGAGCAAGCGAGTAAGTTATTAATCCCAGTGGTGCAAAACTTTTCTTGAGGTTTCTGTATATTACTTACTGTCCAGATTTTTATTTTTGTCATGAAAAATAAAAGTGATTAATTAAACAAGAGAGAAGTAAAAATACTTTTTAATTTAATTCCTAGACTCTAAAATATACCCCATGTAGTGCAAGACAAATAAATGTATCACCTTATCTCTTCATAATACAATAATTATGTTACTTGTGAAAAAAAACAATTGTGAATCGTTGTATCACGGGCAAGGATATAATACGTCACCGCTAGGTTAGAAATAATATTATTTATTTCAAGAATTACTGCATCTCAGAACGACAGTGTCTACTGATCATTAGATGCACTATACGTATTCATATTTCAATTTGTATAACTGTGGAATATATTGTTTTATGTATTTTTACATCGGGACGACATTAACGTACTAAAAATTACAATTTGCGAAATCATTACGTTGAAAATTATATTATCGCATCACTTCGAAAACGCCGTCTAGTATTTTCTAAGACCAGGATAAAATTTATATATTTGTATGGTTTCGGGCTTCGAACTCACGGCCCGTCGCCATGCCTAGCCGATGGATACTGCTTAAATGTATATATCGCAGGGAGATGATACAACCGGAGATTTGATCAAATCCCTAAGGTAGATGATCTATTCACGGAAGATGTTAAAATGACAACTTTTTGGGGTGATTTACCTAAAGAAATTAAGTTATTTAATCAAGTCTCGTAACTGTTTTAGTGAAAAAATGAAATAAATAAGTCAGGACTCTCCCAGAGCGTAGCCATAAATTACGGACCGTGGCCGAGCCCCAGCGCTAGAAAGAAGGTTCACTACTGGTGTTATGGTCATTTCAAGGCTCGCCGGCAATTTTTAAAGGTAATGAGGCAACCAGCTTCATGTAAAACATCTTTTCACTAAAACAGTTAAAGGAATTGATCAAATCACTACTTTTTTTTAGGGAAATCACCCCACAGAGTTGTCATTTTAACATCTTCCGTTAATTGATCATCTACCTTAGGGATTTGATCAAAACTTCGGTTTTATCGTGACCTTGCGACATATATATTAGGCGCGTATATGCACGTAAACAGACATAAAACCACACACAATTATAGATATTGTATTAAAGTATAAACAAAAAAACATAAATTACACGAGAGAAACCATCCGGCCTCCCGTGGCGCTGTCGGTTGGTACGCCGCCGGTCTGGGACGCGGGAGGATCTGGGTTCTGATCCCAGGTAAGGCATAGGTGTGAGTTTAACTTAGGTAATATGTTAGTTTGTGAACCATCCCCTGATATGTCTTCAGGAATAACACCAGGAGATATTAAAAGGCCCTATGCAATACGAAAGAAACCTTGTAAAGGGGAATGGGAATCTAAAGTTTACTGTGATAAACACTTCTGTTTGAGAATGAAATATTTATATATATAATACGTGAGGTAAATTTCTGGAACAGTGTTCTTCAAAAAGTTATTAAAATTTTAATAATATCTCTCGGGCAAGATATGAATTATACTTTGCAGAGTATAGAAGACAATCTGCAAACCAGGCAGCTGGTCCTGCATGACCCACTCACATGTGCGGGAACTCAGGTCTCTCTACTGAAGTGTGGTAGCGTGTAGTCAAGTACGAACCACATGTGGTGTGTCAGATCCAACAGGACGTCCTCGAGTAGCACATGTATAAGCTGTTCACTGTAAAGTGGACACTTTTAAGTACCTAGTTACTTTATTGCCAATCGATAATTTTTTACCTTTTACACCTAATTTGAAAATAAATGGTGCTCTTTATGTAATAAAATAGTGGATGTATTTAACCTGAAGTTTTATATTAAAGTCTGCAATAAAATGTTTTTATTGAATACAAATCCAAATGACAAGGTTTCAAAAAGTGCTTACTTAACCTTAAATAGCCTATACCTGTTGCAGAGTAGATAAGTTACAGTTAGATAATCCTGCGAAGCACTTGGTGACCAATGTTAGTTGAATGTCAACACTGAAACACTCATTCCGCTTTCACCTCTACGACGGTCTGTGCACAAACAGGGGTGAAGTGGCTGCCAAAAATGGACACGGTGGCACTGGCTCGTAACTCTGGAACCATCGAACTTAGTACGTCCTTTGAAAAGGACCTTTTGTTTTCAGCCGTTAGGTCCATATACTGGTTATTTACTACATAAATTAATACATAAAATGTATACATATATATTTTTAAATATCATTACTGTTTTTATTATTAAATTATAACAATTACAAATTTTAGTAAAGCGTTGTTTTAGATAACAGGAGCACGTATGTGATCGGGTTACTTAACAACATTAGGCTGTGAGTGCGTGTTGGCAGTGCTGTCAACGGGACTGATGTTGGCACTACTGTGATCACGGTTGCCCCTGGTCGACAGCCAGATCGATAGAGGAGTTCATCACGGCGATTAATCGACCACGACCGCAGGCACGGTTTTCAGTTGTTCCCCTGGCCTAGCGATATAGCAGCGCAACCCGAAGAGGTTAACGCAATGAAAAACTTAAGAATCAAGCAGTAGAATTTACAAAGTTTTTCCAAAACTATGGTTCAAATTGAATAAACACAATGAAGTTGCAACTTTTTGCAGTCACAAAGGAGCATACATTTAAATAGAAATAAAAAATTCTACCAAATTTGGCACACAAGTAGCAATACAGCAAGACATGTAATTTAATTTTTTTTTGAGTGGGTGAGAATTTTACTTTTAAAACTGGCGCGATATGAACTTTTTCATTCAGTTAATTATAAGTATGAATATAATTTCATCTTAAGAACTTATTTTGCATATAAATAACTATCGAATTTGTTTACAAAGGGTCAAATTTCTTTGACATTTTGTTTGTAAGATAGCCTTATATTAAAATGTAATGCTTTTATGTCATAACTCCAGGTGCAATCAACTAATTACGACCGAATTTGGTAAAGAAGTTGTAAAAAGGCAGGCCCCATGAAATAATTTTTTTTAAAAGTGAGCCAGGCAGTTTTTTTAGAATGGCGTCTTTAAATCATTTAAGCATAGTGTGGTATAAATACAAAACTATGTAACGGATTTTAACTTAACTGTGTATCCTGATAGTATCTGTGACAATCATTGAATTTGCTTATACATAACCTTTTATCTTCAATTTATGAAGTTTTGTCGCTTAAAAATATGGACGTTTTATGACAGTTCTCGAGAACCACTAAACCGATCCCCACGAAATTTTACTCGCAAGTAGTGCTACGGTATGTTATGTAAAAAAATGTGTTTTAGGATCTGCCAGGCCCTATTTGAGATGTCTTTTTGTAAATAATTTTATTATGTATGTTATATCTATTGAAAAATTCAACAACAATCAACCAAATTCTGTACACTAACAGTATTCGTTAGTAGAAACAATTATGTTTACTTTTTTACCAACCTTTTCGCAAAATATATCAGGTGTAAAAAAATTGATAATTTTGCCATATTTCCGGAACAATTTAATTAAATTTCGCCATATTTTTCACATCAGTAGAGCCACAGAAGGCCAAAAAATCTTACATTTTAAAGTTGGGCTGGACATAAATTTTCAATAGGGCGGNGACATTAACTTTGACCGTATAAGCCGCCTTGTCTTTTACAGTGGGGCTTACATACGTCAAGTTAATTTGGCGCACTACTGTGGGGCCTGAACAAGCCCACGTCAAGTTAAGGGAATTGATCAAATCACTGCTTTATTTAGGGATATCACCCTACAGAGTTGTCATTTTAACATCTTCCGTGAATTGGTCATCTACCTTAGGGATTTGATCAAAACTCCGGTTTTTATCATGACCTTGCGACATATATATTAGGCGCGTATAAACACGTAAACAGACCTAAAACCACATACAATTATAGATAATGTATTAAAGTATAAACAAAAAAACATAAATTACACGAGAGAAACCATCCGGCCTCCCGTGGCGCTGTCGGTTGGTACGCCACCAGTCTGGGGTGTGGGAGGATCTGGGTTCTGATCCCAGGTAAGGCATAGGTGTGAGTTTAACTTAGGTCATATGTTAGTTTGTGAACCATCCCCTGATATTTCTTCAGGCATAACACCAGGGGATATTAAAAGGCCCTATACAATACGAAAGAAACCTTGTAAAGGAAAATGGGAATCTAAAGTTTACCGTGATAAACACTTCTATTTGAGAATGAAATATATATATATATATATATAAAACGTGAGGTACATTTCTGGAACAGAGTTCTTCAAAAAGTAATTAAAATTTTAATAATATCTCTCGGGACAGATATGTATTATACCTTGCAGAGTAGGCAAGACAATCTGCAAGCCAGGCGGCTGGTCGTGCATGACTCATCCACATGTGCGGGAACTCAGGTCCCTCTACTGTAGTGTGGTGGCGTGTAGTCAAGTATGAACCACATGCGGTGTGTCAGATCCAACATGACGTCCTCGAGAAGCACATGTATAGGATGTTCACTGTAAAGTGGGTACTTTTAAGTCCCTAGTTACTTTATTGCCTATCGGTAATTTTTTACCTTTTAAACCTAATTTGAAAATAAAAAGTACTCTTTANTCATGTATAGTATGTTCACTGTAAAGTGGGTACTTTTAAGTCCCTAGTTACTTTATTGCCTATCGGTAATTTTTTACCTTTTAAACCTAATTTGAAAATAAAAAGTACTCTTTATGTAATAAAATAGTGCATGTATTTCACCTGAAGTTTAATATTAAAGTCTGCAATAAAATGTGTTTACTGAATACAAATCTAAATGATAAGGTTTCAAAAAGTGCTAACTTAACATTGAATAGCCTATAACTGATGTAGAGTAGATAAGCTACAGTTCGATAATCCTGTCAAGCACTTGGTGACCAATGTTAGTTGGATGACAATACTGAAACACTCATTCCACTTTCGCCTCTACGTAAGTCTGTGCACAAACAGGGGTGTAGTGGCTGCCAAAAATGGACACGGTGGCACTGACTCGTAACTCTGGAACCATCGAACTTAGTACGTGCTTTGAAATGGACCTTTTGTTTTCAGCTGTACGGTCCATATACTAGTTATTTCCTACATAAATTAATACATAAAATATATACATATATATGTTTATATATCATTACTGTTTACATGATNTTACGGTCCATATACTAGTTAATTCCTACATAAATTAATACATAAAATATATACATATATATATGTTTATATATCATTACTTTTTACATGATTAAATTATAACAATTACAAATTTTAGTAAAGCGTTGTTTTAGATAACAGGAGCACGTATGTGCTCGGGTAACTTAACAACATTAGGCTGTGAGTGCGTGTTGGCAGTGCTGTCAACGGGACTGATGTTGGCAATACTGTGATCACGGTTGCCCCTGGTCAATAGCCAGATCGATAGAGGAATTAATCACGGCGATTAATCGACCACGACCGCAGGGACGGTTTTCAGTTGTTCCCCTGTCCTTGCGATATAGCAGCGCAACCCGAAGAGGTTAACACAATGAAAAACTTAAGCATCAAGCAGTAGAACTTACAGAGTTTTTCCAAAACTATGGTTCAAATCGAATAAACGCAATGAAGTTGCAACTTTTTGCAGTCACAAAGGAGAATACATTTAAATAGAAATAAAAATTTATATCAAATTTGGCACACGAGTTGTACTACAGCAAAGACATGTAATTTAATATTTTTTTGAGTGGGTGACAATTTTTCTTTAAAAACTGTGGCCATATAAACTTTTACATTCAGTTAATTATAAGTATGAATATAGTTTCATCTTAGGAATTTGTTTAGCATATGCATAACTATCAAATTTGTCAACAAAGGGTCAAATTTCTTTGACATTTTGTTTGTAAGATAGCCTTATATTAAAATGTAATGCTTTTATGTCATAACTCCAGGTGCAATCAACTAATTACGACCGAATTTGGTAAAGAAGTTGTAAAAAGGCAGGCCCCATGAAATAATTTTTTTTAAAAGTGAGCCAGGCAGTTTTTTTAGAATGGCGTCTTTAAATCATTTAAGCATAGTGTGGTATAAATACAAAACTATGTAACGGATTTTAACTTAACTGTGTATCCTGATAGTATCTGTGACAATCATTGAATTTGCTTATACATAACCTTTTTTCTTCAATTTATGAAGTTTTGTCGCTTAAAAATATGGACGTTTTATGACAGTTCTCGAGAACCACTAAACCGATCCCCACGAAATTTTACTCGCAAGTAGTGCTACGGTATGTAATGTAAAACAATATGTTTTAGGATCTGCCAGGCCCTATTTGAGATGTTTTATTGTAAATAATTTCATTAAGTATGTTACATCTATTGAACAATTCAACAACAATAAACCAAATTCTGTACACTACCANAAATGTGTTTTAGGATCTGCCAGGCCCTATTTGAGATGTCTTTTTGTAAATAATTTAATTATGTATGTTATATCTATTGAACAATTCAACAACAATCAACCAAATTCTGTACACTAACAGTATTCGTTAGTAGAAACAATTATGTTTACTTTTTTACCAACCTTTTCGCAAAATATATCAGGTGTAAAAAAATTGATAATTTTGCCATATTTCCGGAACAATTTAATAACATTTCGCCATATTTTTTACATCAGTAGAGCCACAGAAGGCCAAAAAATCTTACATTTTAAAGTTGGGCTGGACATAAATTTTCAATAGGGCGGNACATCAGTAGAGCCACAGAAGGCCAAAAAATCTTACATTTTAAAGTTGGGCTGGACATAAATTTTCAATAGGGCGGCCACATCGATATTTCGAGGAATTTGTCAAAGCTATCTATGAAAAAGTTTCAACAACCTATTTCAAATTTATTGGTCAACAGTTTTAAATGGTAGCATCAAAAATTTTGATTCATATCTCATTTGCCAATAAAAGTTTGTCGACCAAAATACTCACATAATTAGCTCTACGGTAGGCCAAGTTNTGATTCATATCTCATTTGCCAATAAAAGTTTGTCGACCAAAATACTCACATAATTAGCTCTACGGTAGGCCAAGTTTTATAAATTATATTTTAAGTGTCTCAGACATTTGAAAATTACGTATGTGTAAATACTTCAGCTTATTAAACCCTATCGTTAAAAATATTAGACTCATTATATCCGATGTTGATGCTCCTAATCCGAAATCCGTAATGCAGTTGATGACGTGCTACCTNTGATTCATATCTCATTTGCCAATAAAAGTTTGTCGACCAAAATACTCACATAATTAGCTCTACGGTAGGCCAAGTATTATAAATTATATTTTAAGTGTCTCAGACATTTGAAAATTACGAATGTGTAAATACTTCAGCTTATTAAACCCTATCGTTCAAAATATTAGACTCATTATATCCGATGTTGATGCTCCTAATCCGAAATCCGTAATGCAGTTGATGACGTGCTACCTTATGGTACGTGGATTTCTGTGAAGTCGGAGTCCTGGGTAAGTTACGTGTGTATTTGTAATTGTATCTCTACTACTGCATAAGTTTCTGGCTTCATCTATACCAACCACCAAAGATTTTAAGAACTTCATAAAAAATTATTTGCACCGGTATAGAAGAAATTGGGATAAAATTGTTATATTTATATATATATATCTTATTGCTTTTTTTTTTTGCCCTCCCATTCTTCCGAAATTCCCTGAAAATGTGCAAAATGATCCTTATTCCTGACCACGTCAACCTAGCGCCTAAATACGCTGAAGATCTATAGATGTCGTGAGACGTCCAACCACATCAGGCCGTTAATAGGGTGGGTTTAAAAATAAATATTACATACATAAAAACGATTTTGTTAAATATAATATAATTGAATGTTTAAACATTTTAATGACTTAATTGTACAGTGTCACATCTCATCTAAATCATATTTATAAAACGAATCCATGCGTAACAACAGAATATAAGATAACATGTTTAAAGCTGGGGTTACAATCGAATATTTAAGCGGTAAATTTTGCGTTGAGACCTGCACATAGGAAACGAAAGTGTGTTATTATATGTATTGGTTTGCAATGGTTCTTAGCCGGTCCTGTGCATGGTTGGGGTTTCCTTAAGTGTTAGAAGAAATAGCTCCATTTAACATTTTATGTGAAACTGATGACGCGTTGACCACTCAGAACAGTTGAATCAGTGTTATTGGCGGGAAATGGTTATTTTCAGTAATGTATGTAGAAAAAATATTAAAAGGTGTGTGTGTGCATGTGTGCACATGTTTACAGTTACATTCGTTCAATTAAAGAAGCTTCAGTGATAGAAAATATAAGCTTTGAAGTATGATCTGCTTAAAAATGGTTGTGACATACGATGTAGGATTAAGAACAAAAATTAACATGACAGGCTTTTCTCCATTTTACTTTGGCTGAAATCAAGAATTAATGCTTTCAGTGGAAACTGCAAAGTAGATGACGTATTTTCGTATGCCAGATCGTCGATTATCGCATAAATGTTTACGCAAGATTTGTTAATTTTAAACCCAACTTAAACCCGGCACAGTATATATTCCATTGTCATAGCAATGCCACGCCCCCAAACCCTACCCCGTCACCGCTCTACGCACGACTTCTCAATTGCCACAGATGACTCAACTTCGGGCAACAGTCAGATGTAGGGAAACTGAGGAGCTAACAACTATTACGGATTTCATGTGACAAACAAAATATTATTCACCTAATGTTAAATTTAATAAAATAAAATTTTAATACTATAAATATACAATGTTAATATGATGATTTGTATTCATTAACTAAAATCCGAAAAATAATTTTGTAAACGTAAAAATTTAAGCACAACCTAAAAGTGGTGAGTAAAAAAAAATTTTAAAGAAAGGGAGCGGTCCATGTGATAGTCAAGTGACCTGCAGTTTAATGGTGTTTCCCTCATCCTGAGACTTAAAAATATTACGCATGGATGAAGGACGGGACTTTATACATCCTGTATCTCAGAATTATTCGAAAACGAAATTAAAAACCATAATCACGATGCCAGTAATTTATCACTTGCGCGCTTACAGGTAGGTTAACTGTGCCTGTTGATCCACGATCTGCACCACAAAATAGATTATCGTATATTGCAATCCTAGTGTGTGTGTATATATATATATATATATATATATATCAATCGTTATGTCTATATATATGTATATATTTATATATAAACACACCCTACCAATAAAATATGTTACAACACATAAAATAAAATTAAAGAATAACATATAATTGAATATCTGTACAATTTTTGGACACTAAGTATTACGTTTATTTTGTCATTTTTAATGTCATTACATTCTTTTTTTAATCCAGAAAGTATTTTAAGGATATATTACAATTTGTAAATATTATTTTAATATCGTAATTTATTGACGTTACTACAGCCGCCACTTGTAACGTGAGCTTTATATAATATTTATGTAAAAAATCACAAATTTTTTATAAAATTTATCAGTCATCCATAATGTTAAATAACTCGATCAGTGAGTTCAAATGCGTGAGTAGAGGCGAAGAATTCATCTATTATTTCCCAGTCCTAATAAAATTGTTAGAAATTTCCATAGAAATACAGAACGCGACATAAAGTAAAAAAACAGCATCACTCATCTATAAGTCAGTCGCAAATAAAATTAATTAGGTTGGTGTATTTATTAAAATCGGGAAAATGGTATAAAATATAAAGGTCTTTAAATTAAAGGAACATTCCGAAGTAAGTCGACGATTCACTATATGCACAACAAATATAACTTTCCACACTATATCATGCCTATGACTAGACAATATCCTCGTCTGCTTAAGGGCCCTGCCTACTGGCTGACTGCTGCGAAATATAAATAGGAAATCCCATGTTAAGGAAATTTATTCTCAGTGCGTTCATTTTAAAGATAGGAATTTCATAAAAAATGTATTCCTCACGAATATTGTAAGAGAAGATTCCTTGGAGCGTATATTTTTGATGTTGACAAACAGGCAGTACGTACTTTTTTGTAATTATGTTTAAATTTTTTAAGGCACATTTGTCAAATTATCGGTTTTCAAAACAATAGTGTGTAAATTAGTTTTTTTAAAAAGAATTGATGTTTGTGGTCAGTTGACAGTTGACAGTTGACAATACTTTTTCGCAATGGGTCATATNTTTTTTTAAAAAGAATTGATGTTTGTGGTCAGTTGACAGTTGACAGTTGACAATACTTTTTCGCAATGGGTCATATACATCTGGACGTAATGGTTCATCATCATGGCATACTATCAGCTTCTGTCGCTTTCGAATCTGGTAACAAAATCAGTAAGCTGAGAACCACTCACATAACAAAAAGCATCACTGTAGCAGAAAATTCGTTGTGGAGTATTACGTCAAACAGCCATCATTTCTCAAGAACGATTTTAAAAAATTGCAAAATAGTTTTACAAAACTGAAGAAAATTCTTGACGTTTTCTGAAATAGTGTATTTAGACTTCTGGCCTTTACGTGTTACAAAGAGCCTGCATTGACGTTTTTCTGAATTTTAAACACACGTGCCTTTATAATAATAGTAAAAACAAATATTAAAAATAAAATCACCAAAAACCAAAACAACCATTGATACAAATTTTAAAATCAATAAGCAAGTAGTGAAAGTGTAACACTTCCAGAAATATTCTGTAAATATTAAAATAAACTTAAATATAATCCTCATGAATACGAAAAACCGTCACCCAATTGATTGATAATCAGCAGTCATAGTTTTTACTACATCAAACGCTGCCTTATCACAGTATTAAACACTAGGCGTTTTTATGAAACTGTAATTATTTCGTATATTAACATCAGCAATATTATTTTCCTTTGTATTGCAAGTAAAATTATTTTACCTTATTCAATCACTCGTTCAGTAAATGCTCTTGTAACTGAAATATTATATTTACACACAAACGTTCATAACGAATATATATAATNATCACTCGTTCAGTAAATGCTCTTGTAACTGAAATATTATATTTACACACAAACGTTCATAACGAATATATATAAATAAATAATATTTTTTTTGATGGTACTAGTGGGTGTCAATATAACTTACGATAACTACGTCCTTAATTCTCTTTAATATCGCAACCAAATGATACTAGAAAAGTGACGGCATGGTCGACATAGAAGTGTCCCGAAGGGTATGACCACCTAATAGCTTACGTGGGCTCCATGACACTGTCATTAGTGAAAACAATCTCTCCCCGAAACTTATTAGGGACAAAGAGTTGTGGAGTGATAATAGGATCTCCTAGTCGATTCTTAACAGTGTTATAGATCATTTGCTCAAATGTATTTCACATCTATCAAAATAATTATATACATTTAGGTAATTTCTTGCATACGTCCTATTTAATACAAAGCATTGATTCAAAGGGAAAACACCAAACTTCACCACTCGAGCACGTAACAAGACAGGACGCTTCTACTGTTTTACATTAGACGCCAACCAAACTTTGCTCACACAGACGTGTCGAGAAACAATCTGTCGAGACTAGTGCACAGGTTACAGATTATTTTTCGAAATGTGACTTTGTTAGCGCATAGAATAAGATTTTATTATAGTTTACCGATAATTAAATTTTGACTTTTTTTACTACTGTCATATTTGTTGTCACTCTCAGAGGGTAATCAATAATTATTAACAATTTATTCCACATGGTAAAACAAATGATAATACTCTAATCACATTTCAGTCATTCAATCCTTCACCNATTATTAACAATTTATTCCACATGGTAAAACAAATGATAATACTCTAATCACATTTCAGTCATTCAATCCTTCACCTCAGTACTATAATAAGCCTAGTAGAATAATGTGTTGAAATATTGATGCTTAGCATATTTTTGTTTTATGTCTCAAAAACCGTTAAAACCACAATGAATTTTATCTTNGTGTTGAAATAATGATGCTTAGCATATTTTTGTTTTATGTCTCAAAAACCGTTAAAACCACAATGAATTTTATCTTCTCCAATCCCTCAAACAAGTGCATTATCGGTAAATCAAAAGACACCAATCGAATTAGATGATATAGCATGTAAAAACCATTTAACGCAGTAAAATAATCATTGATTTCAATTACTGGAATCCAATTTATTAAAGCTAACAATTACTTTCAATGAATTGGATTCAGTAAGCTTTCAGGAATTTACTTAACAATTTCTCATAACGTTTTTAAGGAAATTNTTACTTTCAATGAATTGGATTCAGTAAGCTTTCAGGAATTTACTTAACAATTTCTCATAACGTTTTTAAGGAAATTAGTTAAAAAAAATAGCAGAAGGAAATTTTTAGAAGATTGTATTTACCGTGCACGACACGAAGAAGTTGTTTAAACCACAACAACATTTCTTCATATTGTAAAACAGGTTTTTTTTTTAAATACATGTGTTCTTATTTTGTAAAAAAATTTAATATGGGCACAGACATATTATTAGTGATTCCTTACATTAATATCGTCAGAAAAGCCGTGATCAGAGATTGAAATTTCATATTCTAGAAATTGTAGAACATGTTCGAAACGAAAATTAGGAAGAAAATTGGGACATTCAAGANGATTGAAATTTCATATTCTAGAAATTGTAGAACATGTTCGAAACGAAAATTAGGAAGAAAATTGGGACATTCAAGAAGTTGAAATAGAAAATTGCCGTGGTTATGACGGTTTTATGACATTTAATAGCATTTAATAAATAACCAACAATAAAAATTAAAGGCAGTTTGAAAAATCTTTGACCGTGTGAAAGGGTTTTTAGTCGCTGCCGGCAAACACAGTAGCTAAAACATAGGCGTCACGCTACAGGAATCTCCTTATATTGTCAGGATATCTGCGGCTCGTTGATGGAGAATTACCGGAAATCATACATCATCCGGCTGCTGGTAAAGCTCGATCATCGCCAGGAAAACCAAAGTTGGGAGATTCCATATTTTGTACACACACTGCTTGTGTTTAAAGGATGAGTTGTCTTACTTCTATTTAACGGTAAATAAGGGTAAAGGTGGTCTTGTATATACATTGTCAAATATAAACTGAACAAAACTCAACAATTTTGTATGGTACACGCTGTTGCAAATGCCAGAAGAAATAATAATGAAAATCAATATTTTATACAGTCCATGAGTTAAGGAAATCTCAATTGTTCATTGTTTATTGTTAGCTATTTCTATTGTATAGAGAAAAAAAATACCATTGAAAGAAAGTTTGTTTCTCGTGCAAATACCCGGACGTAGAATTTAAATGTCGTATTATGATTCAAAGCTTATAGTTAGTATGTTTTAAAAGAATGTTACAGTAATTTCAGTTTTATGGAAATATTAAACCTCTTTATTTAACTACAGATGTTAAGTTTTATCAACATCTACTTTAAATGTTGCAGTCTGCACAACTTTGATATTTCTTTANATGTTAAGTTTTATCAACATCTACTTTAAATGTTGCAGTCTGCACAACTTTGATATTTCTTTAAACTATAAAACATATTATTGGAAAATATGATGTTTAGGTCCTAGTGTTAATTTTTTTCCATCCAAGGAAGAAACTTGGACGGCAGGGAGGACNATTGGAAAATATGATGTTTAGGTCCTAGTGTTAATTTTTTTCCATCCAAGGAAGAAACTTGGACGGCAGGGAGGACACTGTCGTTTTATTTTAACTCTACAAGTTTCACGGCGCTAGTACAGTCCGTTTCTGGTAAAGTGAGCACTTTTGATGTCCCAGTTATTTTTTTAATTCAGCAATTGTTTATTCTTTAACCTCTCTTTTAAAATAGTTTTTGCTCTGTAAGTAATAAGCACAATGTCTAGATTGCACCGCACTTGAAAGGTAACCATTAAGGCTAANAAATAGTTTTTGCTCTGTAAGTAATAAGCACAATGTCTAGATTGCACCGCACTTGAAAGGTAACCATTAAGGCTAAAACAAAGTATTTTTATTGGTTATTATTAAAAATGAGAGGGCTCTCAAAAGTTCTTACTTTAATTCTAATAGCATGATAATGATACATGTTTTAAATTTAGCATATTAGTCATTATTACTGCAAAATTAATCATGTTTGAAATAGCAATTATATNAATGATACATGTTTTAAATTTAGCATATTAGTCATTATTACTGCAAAATTAATCATGTTTGAAATAGCAATTATATATTGAAACGTAAATTTTATGTTTGAATACTAATTATAATATTTAGGCGTGACTGCGGCACGGTTACAAATTGGAAGTTGGCAAAAATGGCGATATCCCTGTATGTATCCGTATTGATTATAAATGTAATAATATGGTTTATAGTAAACATATAATTAATTGTTCGATTGGAAAAAAACATAATTTTTTTTAAATGTTAACAANCTTATTATAATATTTAGGCGTGACTGCGGCACGGTTACAAATTGGAAGTTGGCAAAAATGGCGATATCCCTGTATTTATCCGTATTGATTATAAATGAAATAATATGGTTTATAGTAAACATATAATTAATTGTTCGATTGGAAAAAAACATAATTTTTTTTAAATGTTAACAACAAATTAAAGAAAGTTTGTTATACATTACATATTTCGGAAAAAACCAATTAATTCATACATAGGGGATTTTTGAAAGGATTAATTAAAAAAGTTTAAAAATCGCGAACAGAATGATATGATAAACCGATTAATTCGTTGCATTGGTGGTCGGGCCGCAACCACGGGACTTGAAACAGGTTTTATGGAGTATTTGTCCGCGATGTCACCCCGGTGCTACAATGAGAGGGAATGACGCACGGCTATAGGGAGGGCAGGGTATGTCCCCTTCACGTACTTAATTATGGCATCGTGTGCCCTGAGTTGACTACGCCCCTGCTCCAAATCTCCTCCTAGGCACGCCGTATTTCCAGACCAGCGGGCCCATCACAGAGTTTGGAGGTCTGTAAATATCACTCTTAAGAAGTCGTTGGAAAACTTCCTGGCGGCCAAAACTCTATCAGCTGGTCACCGGTAAAGGTTGTAGACAGAGCATCGTTACTTAAGACCGAAATTGATTCGACTAGTTGCCGTTTCAACAATGATATTTTGATACACGATCCATGGCACACCAAGGATGGCATATTCTCTAATGTGCGGTGTAACTATTGCTGTTCTGATTGTCACAAGGTCACGGATACGAACTGTCACTGTTGCTGTCACTAGTGATGTATAGATGTGTCGATTTGTTGCTAAGCTAAATAAGTGAGCAGATAGAGTAATATCTGTTTCGCTCACAAAAATTGTGTTGCAAAAAATATGTGAAGTGGCTGTCTGTACTAATGCATGGCAAAGATTGTCATTAATGAACTGAAAATGANCATCACAGAGTTTGGAGGTCTGTAAATATCACTCTTAAGAAGTCGTTGGAAAACTTCCTGGCGGCCAAAACTCTAGCAGCTGGTCACCGGTAAAGGTTGTAGACAGAGCATCGTTACTTAAGACCGAAATTGATTCGACTAGTTGCCGTTTCAACAATGATATTTTGATACACGATCCATGGCACACCAAGGATGGCATATTCTCTAATGTGCGGTGTAACTATTGCTGTTCTGATTGTCACAAGATCACGGATACGAACTGTCACTGTTGCTGTCACTAGTGATGTTATCTACACAACTAAACAACGATTCGATTTATTCTGAGCAGATAGAGTAATATCTGTTTGGCTCACAAAACTGTGTTGCAAAAAATATGTGAAGTGGCTGTCTGTACTAATGCATGGCAAAGATTGTCATTAATGAACTGAAAATGAGAATGAATTGAATGGCTGCTACTGACCTGGTTGATTAGGGCTTGTTGTGGTGTCAAGTGGATAGCATTGTCCGAAACCGGGGTATCAGGAAACTCCTGCCCCTTTATCTTTGCTTCCCATTTCCCGAACTGTTGCTTGGGTTACTGTTTGCTTGGTTATTGCGGATATGTGGTTTATTAGGGCACGCACTATGCCAGTGGCACTCCTAACCATCTTAGTAACGGCACAGTGATGGCGGGGGTTGGCTTCTGTGTCACTTCTTCCTTTTATTTCGTACACTGTTATTTCCAATATTTTTTTACCTTTTCTTTTACCTGTGCTTTTGCCTGTGTTGGTTTTTGTACTTGTAATTTCGTCCTGTTGTTATTAAAAATAATTTGTTTATTCATTGTTCTGATGTTTGTCTAGTCCACTAACATAATCGTGGTGTTGCTCATGGCTCCATCATGCTGCACGAGAGTCCTGTTCGCGGCACAGTTGGCACAGATTCCTCTCCAAGATGATAATGGCGCGCATGAGTTCATCTAGCCCACTATTGAGCAGGGGTACCAATGGAGCACAGTACTCTGGACTCACTCTTTCTGACACTACTTCTAACAATTCACGTTCATGAAGGTGAGGGTGAAAACATCTGATGAGGTGTATTTTCCTGGTAATGATATTTGTCGCCTTTTCAGCCAGTTGCTGCTCTTCTGACTTGAACATGCTTTGTGCTTGCAGCAAGGACAATTCTCCTCCAAAATGACACCGAATATTATGGTAGTACTCCTCCCACTGTAGACCATAGTGACTGATGGACTGCCACCACGAATGTGCTTCTCAGGAGAGTTGTGCCTCAACGCAACTAGAACACTACTCTTCACATAATCTATAGTATTGGATGTGCCAAGTACAATCCTCCGGGAATGATGATGGGTCCTCTGTAGGCAGGTTCACAAAGGTGGTCAGCGATTGAAACGTTGAGAGTGTGGTAGCACTGGTTGGCCTTGTTGGGGGGATTGAGTTGACAGCAGTAGTTAAATGTAGTCATCCATCGTTTAGTGACCATGTGCTTGCCTTTGGTTGAAGAAGAATTTTCTTGTGGCATTGCATTACTGAGATTGTTTGGGAAATTTCNGTGCTTGCCTTTGGTTGAAGAAGAATTTTCTTGTGGCATTGCATTACTGAGATTGTTTGGGAAATTTCCTCTGCACAGCTTGGTAGCACTGGGATCAGCTGTTTTGAAAAGTTGGCATGGCAATTGGGTGGCAAGTGGTGGTATGTAGAGGGTAATTGGTAGGAGAGCNGATCAGCTGTTTTGAAAAGTTGGCATGGCAATTGGGTGGCAAGTGGTGGTATGTAGAGGGTAATTGGTAGGAGAGCGATAGGCACAAATGGCAAGGCCAGCTGGTAGATGTGAAATCAGCGACCAGGCACCAAAACAAATGTAGACGGTGTTTCACACTGGCTGCGTGTGACAGGTGCGGCGTTATGTCTGCCGCTGTTACTAACGTGGATTGCCAACATGTGATATTGCCATTTTGTGCTGTNAATCTATAGTATTGGATGTGCAAAGTACAATCCTCCGGGAATGCTGATGGGTCCTCTGTAGGCAGGTTCACAAAGATTGTTAGCGATTGAAACGTTGAGAGAGTGGTAGCACTGGTTGACCCTGTTGGGGGGATTGAGTTGACAGCAGTAGGTAAATGTAGTCATCCATCGTTTAGTGACCATGTGCTCGCCTTTGGTTGAAGAAGAATTTTCTTGTGGCATTGCATTACTGAGATTGTTTGGGAAATTTCCTCTGCATAGCTTGGTAGCACTGGGATCAGCTGTTGTGAAAAGTTGGCATGGCAATTGGGTGGCAAGTGGTGGTATGTAGAGGGTAATTGGTAGGAGAGGGATAGGCACAAATGGCAAGGCCAGCTGGTAGATGTGAAATCAGCGACCAGCGTGGTTTTGTTTACATCTGCCACATTCACACTGGCTGCGTGTGACAGGTGCGGCGTTATGTCTGCCGCTGTTACTAACGTGGATTGCCAACATGTGATATTGCCATTTTGTGCTGTAAGTCTCTCGCCAAGCAATAAACGTCGCCCATATAAATGCACTGCACACACTCTTCCCTTTTTATATGTCCAAATTNGCCAAGCAATAAACGTCGCCCATATAAATGCACTGCACACACTCTTCCCTTTTTATATGTCCAAATTTTCACCCCCTTCGCATTTAGGTCAGTGGCTCTCTGTGGGTTGACAGACTTGACCAATTAGCAAGTCTTTGGATAAAATAGAAGTGTTCAAATGATTTGAGGGATTGCAACTTTGGTAACACTTAGTCTCTTCTGTCGACGATAGCGAGTTCGACCACAGATAGGCACACTGCATAATGCTCTGTGTACACAAGCTGCTTTGCAGAGCAGGGACACCTTGTCCTGCCCACACTAGGCTAACACACGCTGTTTTGTTGACGTGTTGGTTAATGTAAAAATGTTGGTTATTGTTGGCAGAAAACTCAGATTCAGATTCTAATTGCTGTTTATTTTACATTACCTCGACGCTGTCAATTTGTTCGTGGTTGTTCGCGGCGCTGTTCCCGGTGGAGCTGATCTGACGAGTGCATCTACAGTAAAGTGTACCTAATTCGTACTTCGCTACCAGGTCTTGTGGGATGGGGCAGAAACANCGTGTTGGTTAATGTAAAAATGTTGGTTATTGTTGGCAGAAAATTCAGTTTCAGATTCTAATTGCTGTTTATTTTGCATTACCTTGACACTGTCAATTTGTTCGTGGTTGTTCGTGGCGCTGTTCCCGGTGGAGCTGGTCTGACGAGTGCATCTACAGTAAAGTGTACCTAATTCGTACTTCGCTACCAGGTCTTGTGGGATGGGGCAGAAGCACTCCAAACGTAGAAGTGTCCGGATGCCTGCATATGCAAGGCCAGCCATCGTGATTTGTGCAGCGCGACAGCTGAACCCGGAGGTGGGGATTAATGCTTATGTCTATCAATATTGGCAGCTCCTCCCTGAACCGGTAATGTGCCAGAGGGGTGAGTTGTGAGAGCATACATTTAAGCAATTCAGAGTATCGCACTCACTAGTTGAGTGTTCTGACACTGCTAATATCATATGAGGCCTTACATAAATCTATGGCCAAAGTTGCTGTCTACAAGGCGCCGGTTTCAGATATCCAACAAGATACTCTAATATTGGAGGAAATCTGCTGCAATAATTGGCTTAGTCACTTCAGATAGCACAAAACGCCAATCAAAATATCACCTGAGTTCGAAGTGCAACCCTAATATCACAAAGCGATACATGCCGATGTTTGCTGCAAACAGAAAGTAGTTAACCTTTGGATGTCTTCCTGGTTACTGAGCACACAGAAAAAAAACAAATGTCCGTACCTGTGTCGACTGGAAATTTAATTTTTGTCCCTTTGCTCATGACGAAAAGGCGGCTACTAGAATTTTGAGCGGACACACCGGCCACCATCAACGGGTGTCTGGTTGTTTACCATGGAGTAAGGACATGGCTTGGCATGATNACCGGCCACCATCAACGGGTGTCTGGTTGTTTACCATGGAGTAAGGACATGGCTTGGCATGATGCTGATTGAAAATGGTCCTGGTGAGTTTCACATCGACCACGCATTCTAAGCTGACGGTACTAGAGGACATGTTATGCTATAGCCGCTTAACCATTTTGGAAGTCATTAGCATCAACATTTTCTCAAACATGTCCTCAAGTGAGGTGACTTCTGCCACTTGCCGTTTCGGATTGGCTTCCGCAATGGCATCTGCGAGGTCATCGAGGAAATCAAAAGTGAAACTTACAAGAATTTCCAGCATCACTTATCTNTCTGCGAGGTCATCGAGGAAATCAAAAGTGAAACTTACAAGAATTTCCAGCATCACTTATCTCAGTGTTGGAAGGTGGCCCAGCAACAACGACATGAGGAGCTCAGTTAGTACAGCTGTTAGGTTTCGGGGTGTCATAGAAACTGCGAGGGATTTCGGTCCCCCATATCTTCATGTTCTAGTAGCTGTCTTGTTTTATTTTCCTGGGAGGCACTGACTCGTTTAATGATCTATGTTGACAGTTCAGTGTATATGTACTGGGCTGGAGTATGAATCAGAACGTCACACTCACCACTTGCACATTTACAGTCTAGCTTAACTATAAAAAAAATAAAATTCGTATTCTTGGAATTATTTGACCATGCACGAACTAATTCTCTATCGGTGCGAATTACATCTCTGGATCTGGGGTCTAGAAATTTTGTATCCAGATTGAAAGAGATCGACAGAGACAGTGGACGATGGAGGGTCATAAATGACTGCTATTTTGTTCCAAAAGATAGTAAAATTAGAGTGGCAGCAGGTGCGATGTNAGCCACAACGACATGAGGAGCTCAGTTAGTACAGCTGTTAGGTTTCGGAGGTGTCATAGAAACTGCGAGGGATTTCGGTCCCCCCTTTCTTCATGTTCTAGCGGCTGTCTTGTTTTATTTTCCTGGGAGGCACTGACTCGTTTAATGATCTATGTTGACAGTTCAGTGTATATGTAGTGGGCTGGAGTATGAATCAGAACGTCACACTCACCACTTGCACATTTACAGTCTAGCTTACCTATAAAAAAAATAAAATTCGTATTCTTGGAATTATTTGACCATGCACGAACTAATTCTCTATCGGTGCGAATTACATCTCTGGATCTGGGGTCTAGAAATTTTGTATCCAGATTGAAAGAGATTGACAGAGACAGCGGACGATGGAGGGTCATAAATGACTGCTATTTTGTTCCAAAAGATAGTAAAATTAGAGTGGCAGCAGGTGCGATATTTCAAAGGAGCCCGTATGAATGGACAAAAGTGTCTCAGAATCACTGTGCTTCTTCTACTCACTGACGCAATGAATCAGGGCATTTCCACACGGCGTGGATAACAGATTCGGTATGTGACGGATCGTAGGAGTGTAGGTGGCGTGGATGCACATCCTGCTGCAGGACACTTGAAAGCGCGTCGCCCAGCGGATATACGATGTGACAGAGCAGCGTGGACGGCAGATGTGCCGCGGAATATGTAAGTACCCTCTACTTACGAGTGCAACAGACCAGGGGAATGCGGCGTACGCGAAGTCTCTACTGCATGTCAGCTGCTCTCCTCGCTCTCATGCACGACTGGCATAGGAGCGCGCGATACGTNGTACGCGAAGTCTCTACTGCATGTCAGCTGCTCTCCTCGCTCTCATGCACGACTGGCATAGGAGCGCGCGATACGTAGCAGACTGAAAGGTGCTGCCATGGGCCAGCGTCGTTTGTCTCTGCACAATAGTACATCACGGCAGGCTCTTTGGCACAGGGGCATGCTACATCCAGAAAAGCGGTGTTAACGTGTGTTGCATGCCTCGAACCCGGTACTAGTGCTTGCTCTGATCACGACGGAGTTACCACTGTAGCTACTGACCTATTCTAGCTCGAGGGCAAGCGAGCATGACTATGAAACGCGGTACGCATCGCGTGTGTACAAATTTATTTTGCAGTTCTAATCAGTACACTAGAGCGATTGTTCTCCTGGAGTAGCAGGCAGAAACTGCCAATTATTCNGAAACGCGGTACGCATCGCGTGTGTACAGATTTATTTTGCAGTTCTAATCAGTACACTAGAGCGATTGTTCTCCTAGAGTAGCAGGCAGAAACTGCCAATTATTCTCTTGGCAGTGGTGCTCTTTGAGCCAGGAAACCCCTCGCTGGCTTAATGGTACTTGTGTGCACGCACACACATACCCACATTGTCACTGCAGTCCATTAGTGTACTCGTCTCAGTACATTAGCACTCTGTGCCACGCCAATCACTTACACTCATCTGCAGAATGGTCGTGGTTGTGATCCACCACAAACAAACTATAAAGTTGTTGTGTTTATTCTTTTCTTGATATTCAAAAAATAATTCATTATTGAAGTTATACATTTTTGGAGCGCTGAGAGTTAAAGTTTAGTGTGCAATAGAAGTTGCGCGCGCACAGTGTATCGAAATTCGACCGAAAACGTGGTGGGGGTATGACCCAACACTGAAATACAAAGTGTTATNGCGCGCGCACAGTGTATCGAAATTCGACCGAAAACGTGGTGGGGGTATGACCCAACACTGAAATACAAAGTGTTATATTTGCCTAGTAACAGAGCTTAAAATTTTAATTTCTCACACTTGGGTTTTTGAAATTATACTTATTTTGCAGAGTGTCTTTCTTCGGTANCAGAGCTTAAAATTTTAATTTCTCACACTTGGGTTTTTGAAATTATACTTATTTTGCAGAGTGTCTTTCTTCGGTATTATTTTCGTTTTCGTACTATCATAAATTATTTGCATACGTAATAAAATTTTATTTTTATCACGCCAAAGAAGTATAACTTTTAACGCACAAACATCAGTACACGCACCCATTTTTTAAAGTTAATTTTGTTTGCGTATCGCCTATATAAGAATTTTGACGAACACCTCTCAAACTATAATTATCAAAATAATGTTAATTTTTTATGGAAAAATATTTAACCAGATTAATAGTTAATAGCTCGATCTCAGATATAGATACAATTTCTTGTTTGGGATCTAGTTTTTCTTCATGTGTATATCACATTTTATTCTAAAGAAGTTTCTTCTGGTGTCGGTGGATATTCTAATATTTTGATGGCAAATAGGAATAATTTTATTATATTTTTATTTTCTTTGGCCACCTCTTCAATATTTTCTGCCAATATTTTGTAATTTGTGAATTAAAGCCAAATCTCATTTCTGTAATACTCGGCCTCGTGTGTTTTTGAAATAATTTGTAAAGTTTTTTACGAGTTCTTTAATTGAAGGTATTTGATTGTCTGGCGCTTCCATTGTTTAAGTTTTATACGTAAAACTATTTTTACTATAATAATGCGATATATCACTGTCGAAAGCTTCTAAAGTCAAATATTGTCATTTACAGGTCAAACAAGTGGGAAATTAAATGTTTATAATAATATAATTAATTTTGCTATTCCGATTTCAGATGGATATTTTCCTAATGATGCGTATGTAATTCACAAGTTTGATTTATTTAGAAGTATAAATTTATTTTAGATAACCTCAATAATTTAGATGTAACTCGTATTTTTTTTTTCCATTACAAATATTTTGAGCTGAAATATGTAAACATGGGCAATTAAAATTCCTGGTATTATTACCACTATTATGTGTGTTTTGACTAGCTCATAATCACAAAAGTTTTACTTATAAATGAGTGGAGTTTATAAATACTTTCCAGTAAAATCTGTTCATTATGATAGAGCATATAAAATAATTTATCCATTGAGATATATTTTAGGGTTCTCAGATATAATAATAACATTTATTTTATAGGAGGCTATAAAATACATAATTATGTAATTCTTCTCTTAACCCTTGTTTATATGTTTACCAAACTAAAAATGATAAAGATGTTGATAACAAAGATTTTGCTGCTGCAGGAAGTATTTTAATTTGGAGGTTATAAATTATGTGGCCAATTGTAGAATATGAAACGAATACATCTAGTGCAATTAAAGAAAATGTATAAAGATACAAACACATATTTATGTACTGAATTTTTGCCATGATATAAGTTGGTTTTCGGATGGAAGTTTTAATAGTGTATACATGCAGTCTTACTTTGCGTTATAAATAAGTCAAACTTATTGAAAATGAAGATTTAAGAATGGTTAATGACAAATGTTTATTTACTATGCTTTAAAGAGTTTATAAAAATAAGAATGAACAACCAATTTGTGTGATAAATTTACTTGGTCTTGAAATGGCTACTAAATTTTCACTATTTATTTATAATTCTTATAATGTTATTTGCATTTTACTTTTTTTTATAATATATGCACTGTTAAATATTTTTTAATATCAAAATTTTTTTAAGTAGAACTTGTTACTTTTTATTTTAAATTTTTTTGATAATATGTAAATATTAATTTTTTTGAAAAGGTAACTTTTTATTTCTGAGTTTTTTGACATTTTAACAGATTCTTAGGTTGTGGATATTTGTATGAAATTTTAAAAAAGTTTTGCGGTCCTTGTATTTTGGAAAAAATATTGAAATATTAATAATGTACTCGCTCTTTAATAATAAATAACATAACTTATGCAATACATAGCATCTTATATTTCCAAAACATCTACACAATGTTGATAATCAATGGTCACTGGGATATGCGGAAGTTCTTTGTTTACCAGATGATGTGCTGCAGTTCANGAGTAGCAGGCAGAAACTGCCAATTATTCTCTTGGCAGTGGTGCTCTTTGAGCCAGGAAACCCCTCGCTGGCTTAATGGTACTTGTGAGCACGCACACACATACCCACATTGTCACTGCAGTCCATTAGTGTACTCGTCTCAGTACATTAGCACTCTGTGCCACNGCACGCACACACATACCCACATTGTCACTGCAGTCCATTAGTGTACTCGTCTCAGTACATTAGCACTCTGTGCCATGCCAATCACTTACACTCATCTGCAGAATGGTCGTGGTTGTGATCCACCACAAACAAACTATAAAGTTGTTGTGTTTATTCTTTTCTTGATATTCAAAAAATTATTCATTATTGAAGTTATACATTTTTGGAGCGCTGAGAGTTAAAGTTTAGTGTGCAATAGAAGCCGNTTCATTATTGAAGTTATACATTTTTGGAGCGCTGAGAGTTAAAGTTTAGTGTGCAATAGAAGTTGCGCGCGCACAGTGTAACGAAATTCGACCGAAAACGTGGTGGGGGTATGACCCAACACTGAAATACAAAGTGTTATATTTGCCTAGTAACAGAGCTTAAAATTTTAATTTCTCACACTTGGGTTTTTGAAATTATACTTATTTTGCAGAGTGTCTTTCTTCGGTAATTTTTTCGTTTTCGTACTAACATAAATAATTTGGATACGTAATAAAATTTTATTTTTATCACGCCAAAGAAGTATAACTTTTAACGCACAAACATCAGTACACGCACCCANTGGGTTTTTGAAATTATACTTATTTTGCAGAGTGTCTTTCTTCGGTAATTTTTTCGTTTTCGTACTAACATAAATTATTTGGATACGTAATAAAATTTTATGTTTATCACGCCAAATAAGTATAACTTTTAACGCACAAACATCAGTACACGCACCCATTTTTTAAAGTTAATTTTGTTTGCGTATCGCCTATNAAGTATAACTTTTAACGCACAAACATCAGTACACGCACCCATTTTTTAAAGTTAATTTTGTTTGCGTATCGCCTATATAAGAATTTTGACGAACACCTCTCAAACTATAATTATCAAAATAATGTTAATTTTTTATGGAAAAATATTTAACCAGATTAATAGTTAATAGCTCGATCTCAGATATAGATACAATTTCTTGTTTGGGATCTAGTTTTTCTTCATGTGTATANGATTAATAGTTAATAGCTCGATCTCAGATATAGATACAATTTCTTGTTTGGGATCTAGTTTTTCTTCATGTGTATAATACATTTTATACGAAAGAAGTTTCTTCTGGTGTTGGTGGATATTCTAATATTTTGATGGCAAATAGGAATAATTTTATTATATTTTTATTTTCTTTGGCCACCTCTTCAATATTTTCTGCCAATATTTTGTAATTTGTGAATTAAAGCCAAATCTCATTTCTGTAATACTCGGCCTCGTGTGTTTTTGAAATAATTTGTAAAGTTTTTTACGAGTTCTTTAATTGAAGGTATTTGATTGTCGGGCGCTTCCATTGTTTAAGTTTTATACGTAAAACTATTTTTACTATAATAATGCGATATAAAACTGTCGAAAGCTTCTAAAGTCAAATATTGTCATTTACAGGTCAAACAAGTGGGAAATTAAATGTTTATAATAATATAATTAATTTTGCTATTCCGATTTCAGATGGATATTTTCCTAATGATGCGTATGTAATTCACAAGTTTGATTTATTTAGAAGTATAAATTTATTTTAGATAACCTCAATAATTTAGATGTAACTCGTAATTTTTTTTTTCCATTACAAATATTTTGAGCTGAAATATGTAAACATGGGCAATTAATATTCCTGGTATTATTACCACTTTTATGTGTGTTTTGACTAGCTCATAATCAGAAAAATTTTACTTATAAATGAGTGGAGTTTATATATACTTTCCAGTAAAATCTGTTCATTATGATAGAGCATATAAAATAATTTATCCATTGAGATATATTTTAGGGTTCTCAGATATAATAATAACATTTATTTTATAGGAGGCTATAAAATACATATTTATGTAATTCTTCTCTTAACCCTTGTTTATATGTTTACCAAACTAAGNTGAGATATATTTTAGGGTTCTCAGATATAATAATAACATTTATTTTATAGGAGGCTATAAAATACATAATTATGTCATTCTTCTCTTAACCCTTGTTTATATGTTTACCAAACTAAGAATGATAAAGATGTTGATAACAAAGATTTTGCTGCTGCAGGAAGTATTTTAATTTAGAGGTTATAAATTATGTGGCCAATTGTAGAATATGAAACGAATACATTTAGTGCAATTAAAGAAAATGTATAAATATACAAACACATATTTATGTACTGAATTTTTGGCATGATATAAGTTGGTTTTCGGATGGAAGTTNAAATGTATAAATATACAAACACATATTTATGTACTGAATTTTTGGCATGATATAAGTTGGTTTTCGGATGGAAGTTATAATAGTGTATACATGCAGTCCTACTTTGCGTTATGAATAAGTCAAACTTATTGATTTACTTCTAAATTCTTACCAATTACTTTTTACAAATAATAGTATGCTTTAAAGAGTTTATAAAAATAAGAAAGACCAACAAATTTGTGTGATAAATTTACTTGGTCTCGAAATTNATCTATGCTTTAAAGAGTTTATAAAAATAAGAAAGACCAACAAATTTGTGTGATAAATTTACTTGGTCTCGAAATTGCTACTAAATTTTCACTATTTATTTATAATTCTTATAATGTTATTTGCATTTTACTTTTTTTATAATATATGCACTGTTAAATATTTATTAATATCAAAACCTTTTTAAGTAGAACTTGTTACTTTTTATTTTAAATTTTTTTGATAATATGTAAATATGAATAAAAAACTTTTCCATTGAAAAATAAAGACTCAAAATTGACATTTTAACAGATTCTTAGGTTGTGGATATTTGTATCAAATTTTAAAAAAGTTTTGCGGTCCTTCTATTTTGGAAAAAATATTGAAATATATTATTACATGAGCGAGAAATTATTATTTATAGTATTGAATACGAATACATAGCATCTTATATTTCCAACACAACTAAACAATGTTGATAATCAATGGTCACTGGGATGTGCGGAAGTTCTTTGTTTACCAGATGATGTGCTGCAGTTCAGTAAAAGGTCGATGAAAANAAAGTTTTGCGGTCCTTGTATTTTGGAAAAAATATTGAAATATTAATAATGTACTCGCTCTTTAATAATAAATATTATAACTTATGCAATACATAGCATCTTATAATTCCAAAACAACTACACAATGGTCACTGAGATGTGCGGAAGTTCTTTGTTTACCAGATGATGTGCTGCAGTTCAGTAAAAGGTCGATGAAAATGTAGCATTTGCCAACTTTTGTTTCGTAGGCGCTTCAGCTATTACACAAACCTGGATTTTCTCAAGTATCAACTTTTGCTCAGGACCATCAACACCCGTTATGCTGGAGTCACAAAGCTTTGACTAGCATTATTCAACACTACGAAAACCGCAACAAACACGACAAAAACATATTCAATGTGACTGCTTTAAGTTACAGCACGACAGTTGACACAGAAATAAGGAATTTTCGGCACAAAATACAAGGTGCTTATAAATAAACCATTTTTAAAAGTAGTGGACAGAAGATAAATTCGGAACACAATGGTGATGAAGAAAACAGTTATTGTGGGTAAGCGCTTTAAGGTATAAATATTTATTTTACGTGTTTATTCCTGTAAGTGACCAATTTTTCCATATAAGATGCAAATATTTCCACGCTAGAGGAAATTAATCGAAATATTTCGTCTCAGAACATTGTACAGCATGTTTTTCATGCTACATGACCTAAGAAATATTGAAAATGTTTCTAATCGAAAATTGTTGGCAGTGCAACAGTTTTCGTCGCGCANTGACCTAAGAAATATTGAAAATGTTTCTAATCGAAAATTGTTGGCAGTGCAACAGTTTTCGTCGCGCATATCGTGACATTTTTGTCGGAGCTATGTGATTCCAGCATTATAATTTATGGAAAAAATAATAATGTAAAGTGCCGATTTAAGGACACAATTAGTGCGAAATTTTACACTGTCAACTGAATGTTTACTCGACTGAGCGAAGCTGTTGGCACAATATTGCTGAAAAATCCAGACAGCGAATGCAATTTTTTTCACTGCTTTTGGTACAATATAAACTATCTTAATGATCGGCAGTGGGTTTTGATCGCTTCGCTAACTGCAGGAATCTGATTACACACCAGTAAAATAATAACAATCATTGAAGAAATAGCTGATGGATGATACAAGATGTGATGGCATAATATGTAGTTTCAGGTGAATTACACAGGTAGCTCAGGTGGTCAGATCTATGCAGGAAGAATGTCATTATGGAGACAGGCGAAACTTTCCAAGCTGATCTGATCAAAATACAAGTCTTNATCTATGCAGGAAGAATGTCATTATGGAGACAGGCGAAACTTTCCAAGCTGATCTGATCAAAATACAAGTCTTTGTTCGTAGGAATCTCGGAAGTTTTACATTTAGACCGTCATCTTTGTTTTTTTCCAAAAATGTGTGGGTCGGCATGACCCAAGAGAAAAACCACTAAGATATATAATGAAATGTACACCGAGAATTCTTTTCTAAGGACATGTAGGTACCAAGGAAACTTTACACTAACGACAGTCATGACATTTTAAATTAGANATTCTTTTCTAAGGACATGTAGGTACCAAGGAAACTTTACACTAACGACAGTCATGACATTTTAAATTAGATTTTTCACGCTCATATGAATAAGTACGACACACTTAATTATTTCACCTACTTTGAACCGAACATNTTTTAAATTAGATTTTTCACGCTCATATGAATAAGTACGACACACTTAATTATTTCACCTACTTTGAACCGAACATTTTCACAGGAGCCTGAAGGTGAAACTGTTGAGACGATTTATGACTAGGGAATGGAAAATTTCGCAAAATCATTTAAGGACAACTTAGAATTTAATAAAATGTATATTTGAGTTATGTTTGCCTTAATGCCACAGTTTATTAGACACGGTCAAGTGAACTCTGAGTCAATAACATACCTGCAAAGAATCAAACTTCGAATCCCGTGTCACCTGGCGTGGTGTTGAACTGGCTACACACTGGAGCAGCAGTCACTAAACACAGCCCTCAGGCTCTAAAATACAAACCACAGTGGAGTCTAGCCTAGTTGATAAAGTCGCGAAATTTTCCTGTCCCTATTCATGACGAATGGAAACTACAAGTGGGTGATCCACCATGCACATAAAGTCTAAAGAAGTGACAGATGACTCCCGTCTTTGGACTGTACAAGCCAGCCCGAAGTAGGTCACTTACAATCTGTGGAGTGGCCTTCCAACTCCGCAATTTAGCTAACTTCATACCAGCAAAACTGTCCACTTCACAATATGTACCGACGGTGGTACTGGGCTGATCATGACTGCACACAGCTAGCAGTTTATCGAACCGTAATTATCACCCCTTCATTTGAGACATAGAGGATGGGGAGAACAGCCTAGCCACCTGGGTGATTCGGCCAAGGCCCACAACAGCAGAGCAGCTGGTAAGAAATCTAGAAGACGTCTCTGGCGAGTGTTTCCAACCATAACATTGCACGAGTAACAGTGCATCTACGATGTTCTCGCCATTCTTCAATCCCGAGCTTACATCACATGGCATCCTTCTGGTGTGGCTACTAAAGAAACTTTCAATATTTTTAAATTCATTTTGCAGCAACATTCATACATATTTGTCTCACGACCATAGCAGGCTTCTGGTGTGGCTAAGCAAACCATATATCAACATTTTACCACTTTTCAAAAATTTCGAAAGGAATGTTTTAAATTTTTTAATGTTTTTCAAACAGTTTTAAAATGTGCTAGCCATTGTAACACTAATTCTAGGGCAACCAAAATGTTTTACATCAAGCTAGGTATATGTCAAGCAGAGCGAACAATTCATGTTATTTTCTAGTCAACTTATAAGTGTTGGAACCGTGTGGAATATTTAAGAAGTGTCCAGTGTATCAATGTAATGCCATCTGGATGTGTCTTAAAAAAACACCCTTCAGGTGTTACATTTGTGTAAATACCCAAAAAATATAATTTAATTTACTTTTGTAAAACTGCACCAAAACTGGAATACAGAGTGTAAACAGTGTTAAAATCAGTTTCAGGCTCTTCAAGCACATTTTCAAAACATATTAGCAAACATTTTCGTAAAATTTTAATAGGCAGGATGGGCATGCGGTAATTAACGACCACTGACAATTGCACTTCACATTTCTGAACGAAGCGACCATTCTCTGCCACCCCAGTGACGTCATGCACCACTGGAGAACAAGGGGGAATCTGAGCGGCGACGAAGATGTGCTAGGGCGTGCGATCTACACCCCTCCCCAAAGCACCAGCTATTTATGATCATTCCTACCTGCTCACGGATCGATAGGGCAGCCTGCTTGGGTGGAATGGTCCACGGCCCCAAGCCATCTTTAGCTACGAATGGTAACTACTGCACCGCGTCTCCTGCGCTCAGCTCACGCGAGCACATAAAGGGGAAGAAGGCTAGCACACATCGGCAGGAAAACTGGCAGTCCTCTGCAACAGATGTGTGCGCACAACCACCAGAGACTTTTTTGCGATCGGTGCTTATTCTTGTCAGTGTACATGCACAAATAGTAATCAAAGGTCATGTACCTCTAATAATCNCGGTGCTTATTCTTGTCAGTGTACATGCACAAATAGTAATCAAAGGTCATGTACCTCTAATAATCATAAAATAAAGTACCATGTACCACAAAACTACCAAGATCCATAGGAATACCAGTCGAGTTGTGTTGGACCTGCATACACCCAATCCAAACTCCCTGTTTTGCGAATCCCCCAATGGGAAAACAGCGTCGGAGCAAACAACATAACGTTACAGAAGCACAAATAAAACTTCAACCGATACAATTACCACTGTACGAATGGTGNTACCATGTACCACAAAACTACCAAGATCCATAGGAATACCAGTCGAGTTGTGTTGGACCTGCATACACCCAATCCAAACTCCCTGTTTTGCGAATCCCCCAATGGGAAAACAGTGTCGGAGCAAACAAGATAACGTTACAGAAGCACAAATAAAACTACAACCTATACAATTACCACTGTACGAATGGTGCACAAATTTTGTATGGTGCGATGGGAAGGGACAGAACATAGTAACTTGCGTACACTCTAATCAGCCATACCACCCCCAGTGTATTGCACCACAGGAATGCGCATGAATTCGCCAGGGACAATTTACCAGTGCGGCGGTGTTATGACAGTCTGTAAGAAGCGATGCTGGACAGACTTTTTCAGTTGTAATCAATTACCACCAACACGTCAACAACCCGTGTGCTACGGTGCCAGGAACAATGAAGTGAAGTGCCGAATTTGTGGGCATAAGCTCACCAAAGCTGTGTTCCCATGAACGAGTAGATAGTGGACATAGAACATTCATACGAATGCCAGGCATGCACAAAGAATTGTACACAATGANTCCCATGAACGAGTAGATAGTGGACATAGAACATTCATACGAATGCCAGGCATGCACAAAGAATTGTACACAATGATAGCAACACAACTGCTATGCATAATCCATGCTACGCCATTGTTTTCACCGTACTGTTTACACAATCTAATCATACCCATGCCAACCCGAGCAAGCACAGNATCCATGCTACGCCATTGTTTTCACCGTACTGTTTACACAATCTAATCATACCCATGCCAACCCGAGCAAGCACAGAACAGGGAAAAAATACAGAAGAAAAACAGCAAACACCACACCAGCACAGTTTTAAACATTNTCCCATGAACGAGTAGATAGTGGACATAGAACATTCATACGAATGCCAGGCATGCACAAAGAATTGTACACAATGTATAGCAACGCAAACTGCTATGCATAATCCATGCCACGCCATTGTTTTCAACGTACTACTTACACAATCTAATCATACCCATGCCAACCCGAGGAAGCACAGAACAGGGAAAAAATACAGAAGAAAAACAGCAAACAACACACCAGCACAGTTTTAAACATTACCGATATTTGCAGGCTTAGCAACAGAGGACCCCCAGGCCTTCCTCGAGGAATGTACAACCCAGCTCCACGATTATGGTGTGTCCGAGGAAGAGTGGCCTAATTGCGTCGTGGGCCAGCTGACCGGAGATGCACACAATGGTGGCGGCCGGTTAACAACTATGAGATGAAATGAAACACATTGTTATCAGCATTCCAGTTCCTATGCAATGTTACTGTCTTCACTTTACAAGCATACAGTCGCGAAGCACTCGACAAACAATCGGCCTACGAAACTGTAACAGCTTTAGCATGCAAAAGGTACACCTGTTACAATAGTACTACCCAAGTATGACAGTGACTGAAGTACTACAGGCAGTAGCCAGAACGGTCATTCCGGAGTACCGCAGCACAGTAGCCCTATTCATTCACAGCCCATTAGAGGCGTTCATGCGATCGATAATGATTTTGGACAATGCCAAGTGCGAAAGCCAGGATTACGAGGAAAGCACATCGCCAGCAGGTTCGGTGGAAGTAAAACCTGTTACAGCAGTGGTGGTAAACACGGCGTGACTCGGATGGACACACCTCCAATCGTGTCAGAACCACCACCAAAAACAATTGAACCCACAGTAATCAATAATGGCTAACGGGTATGGGACAAAATGAAGAATCTGTCCCACTCTTGCAAAAACTGCCCAGGCGAGCAAAATCATATGCATAGNGGGTATGGGACAAAATGAAGAATCTGTCCCACTCTTGCAAAAACTGCCCAGGCGAGCAAAATCATATGCATAGTGATTGCCCTGTAATGTAAAAGAGGAAGGCAGCAGACACAAAGGACAGTTCACTGCCACCAGGAGATGAGCAGAAGGGGTAGGTAGATGGGACATCTTCTCCCCCAGTTCAGACGAGCTGATTCCGACACCTACTGTAGCAACATCTTGCAGATCAACAACCTATACCAAGTAAGTTCATACGCATTCCAGTGTACGTCAACAGTGTGAAGTGCAATGTCGTTATTGACATGGCCGCATCCCACAACTTTGTACAGCCAGGGTTCGTTGATGTGGGAGCTCTGCGGCCTCACAGTGAAGCCATTCATTTAGCCACAACCAACAATAGTAGGTAACCATGGAAGAAGTTAATATCATGGTACGCATGAAAAACATGGCAGCACTCATCAATGAGCTATATGAAGACCTCATTCGTGGTCTCCCATNGGAAGAAGTCAATATCATGGTACGCATGAAAAACATGGCAGCACTCATCAATGAGCTATATGAAGACCTCATTCGGGGTCTCCCATGGCTAACTGAACAAAACTCGATCATTGAACCAGCAGCTAGGATAATCCATTTCAGCACAAGGGAGCATAGAACAGTCTACAATATTGCCCCCACCCTAGCAGACATGCTCCCATCATCAAGTTTGACGATCGTGACCACGAAGTACCGCCAGCTTGCTGAGACGCAATACAGCAAGTGTTTAAGAAATAATGGGAAGTATTTGCAGATGCGGACCTGTTACGACTTACCAACGTCGCGGAGCACACCACCACACAGTTACCTTAGCCATCACAGTAAGATCAATCTGAGAGCAGATACACAAGATGTTAGCGGAGGTGGATATCGAACCGGCAGAAAGTCACTACAATTCCGATTCCACTATCACACNCAGATACACAAGATGTTAGCGGAGGTGGATATCGAACCGGCAGAAAGCCACTACAATTCCGATTCCACTATCACACTGGTGCGAAGAAAGATGGAACATGGTGTTCCTGAGTATATTTATCCTTGGACCTGCGCAGCAGTTACNCTATCACACTGGTGCGAAGAAAGATGGAACATGGTGTTCCTGAGTATATTTATCCTTGGACCTGCGCAGCAGTTACTGGCAGGTTCCAGTGAAGCCGCATGACAGACACAAAACTGAATTCACCATGCCAGATGGAAGGTGGTTGTAATTCTGTGTGATGTCTAGGTTGAAATGTGCGCCATCCACATTTCAAGCCATGATGGTCCAGGTACTAGATGGTCTGGTAGGCGACTTCATGCTCGCCTACCTAGGCGATGTTGTAATTTGGTCCGAGATGTGGGAGGCCCACATTCACCACCTCTCCCTTGCCAGAAATGAGCTCACGTGTCCGACCCACAAATGCCACCTAGGAAAAGTACAGCTGGACTTCCTGGGACTCATTGTGGTCAAAGACAGTAACAGGCCAAACAACGAAGAGTTGCGAGGGGTAGAGGATACATGAGACCACCTACCAGGAAAGAGCTCTGGAAGCTTTCAGCCTGCTGAATTGCTGCACGTGTACATCCAAAATTTTGCAACAATAACCACCTCTCACTGCACTCGACAGTTTTGTCGGCGTTCAAGCTCACCTTATGACTTCCTGAGGACAGTTTCCTGGCCACCAAAAAGTGTTTTTAGGGAGTGCAGGGCCCTAGCATGCTATTTTCCCAGTAGACATCCCCATGTGGTCTACCTACGGTCGCTTGTTCCGGCTCCGTGGGAGCTGTATCAACTTGGTGACAAATGTGAACAGCTGATCAATGACTACTGCAGCGCCAAGTTCGGGCCAACCGAAAAACGATATGATGTCAACAAGAGAGAGAGGCTTGCAGTAGTATGGGTGCTCAAACAGTACCATTCAATATTTGGGGTACCAGCACTTCACGCTACGGACCGACAACCGCTGTCTGGNCTCAAACAGTACCATTCAATATTTGGGGTACCAGCACTTCACGCTACGGACCGACAACCGCTGTCTGGTCTGGTTGCACAGTACATGTGGAGTGCGGAGTAAAGTGACTCACTTGTCAATGCTACTGCAAGCGCACGATTTCAACGTCAAGCATGCCCCAGACACAGTGAACTAACTGGCCGATCTGCTGTCCAACTCACCGAATGTAGGAAAAAACAACATGATTAGGATGAGTGGGAATGGATGCTTCCCCATACCCCTACTCAACATGCTGGTCACACCAACCTATGCTAACCTCGTTGCTCTATGATGCAGGAGCGAGGTCGAAAACAACTAAACTGGATGCACAGGCCAAGGCTACACTCTCTAACAATCAGACCACAAACCGGTGACATGTAATCGACAACCGAATGGAGACCAGATCGCTTGGAGAAAAAACCGCCTGGAAAATCTATGTGCCAGCTGCACAATACGCAGACATACCCCACTACATGTACAGCACGACATTTGCAGGTCACCCAGGTGCGAAACAAACATCACAGAATTTTTTATGTCACTGATATTGGACTGACGTATCATACGACGCATGCGATTATGTTAGAGAGTGTTTACTATCGAACCACTTTAAGGCTCGAGGTTCTGACTTCCAGCAACAACAAAAACAACAACAACAACAACAACTTCTCGGGAGCCATTCCAAACGGTAGCCCTCGGACTCGTGGGCCCCTACCGCAAGACATCGACAGGGAAAATTTGTGTATTGGTCATCACCGACCTGTTCTCTAGCTGGACAGAGTCATATGCAGTGCCCAGTGTTCGTACCAGGAACATCGCCGGGGTCCTGGAAAACGAGTTTTTCGTATAGTGGGGATATCCCCAAACGCTATTGACGAACAATGGGACACAATTCGTTGGAAGGAGCTGGCGCGATCTTTGCACAAAATTGATAGTGATGCAAAGCACAATGACGATATATCACCTTCATACAAACTCCACAGAGTGCAGAAACCAAGACCTCAATGTCCAGCTGCGCCTCCGTGTGGGGAAAGACCACAGATCCTGGGCCAACCAGCTGCCCAGCACACTCTTTACACTCCGCCGTCGTACCAACAAGGCAACATGCGTGTCACCTGCTGCAGTATTGCAGAGGCATGAGCTGACACTCCCAGGAGATATGTTGACAGACGGTCGTCTCCGAGCCGGTGAACCAGAGAGCAGCTCCGCCAGACCATGGCGGAGAACACAGGTGCAGGAAGCAGCATGTGTACACCAGGCTACGATATATTTTTTCACCCATGGGGAGTGATTGCGACCACCGAAGATAATAAGACCTTTGCTGAAGATCTTTGTCAGGAAGCATCTGCTGTCCCCAGCGCGCCAAAACGTTTGTGCTGGCCTGGGCAACAAGTGGNCTATATAAAAAAGTGGGTACCCCTCACTATGCGACCACCGAAGATAATAAGACCTTTGCTGAAGATCTTTGTCAGTAAGCATCTGCTGTCCCCAGGGCGCCAAAACGTTTGTGCTGGCCTGGGCAACAAGTGGAAGTCTGCATGTAGTCATAAAGGCTTTAGGGGCCACTACATATCTGGTCCAGATCAACCGCCGACGAACCATACACGTCCACAAAGACGACTTCAGGTGAGCTGCACATCAGGAATATCAAGCAGAGTTCACAGACTCCGAACAACAACCACCACACAACGAACCACTAACTCAAGTGGCAAAATCATCAGACGATCACACAATGCGAGACTGCCCTCAGGAAAATTGAGTGAAAGACAAGACCCAGCATCACACACTACAGAATCTGAATACTACCAGCAGTAGCTATAACAACACTTGCTCACTTCACGATGCCCTGCACCCTGATGCCTGTCGCCGAGGTGGCCTGTGGACCGAACCATGTACAGACGTGAACCACACATTCACGAGCTCCTTTGTACCCACTCTGACTGCCACAGTCGTTTCAGCCGCACCAACTGGCTTGTGGGCCAGAGAGAAAGTGCTACAAAGTGTAGTTAATTAGTGTACATAATGTCAACAAACATAAAATCATCAAAAGTGCAATACAAATTTTTAGTTAGTAATGTAACAACTTATATTAGTGTATTTATGTAAATCATTATGTTTTCTTATGTTACATTTAATTCATATAGCATTTAATCACACTCACCTTCATTGTCATGTTATGTTTTATCATTTCACCGCTTGGCTTCGGCTTCGCACCACTTGTGGTGGCAGCCGACTCCATTCGGCCCAGTTCATNAAATTGAGTGAAAGACAAGACCCAGCATCACACACTACAGAATCTGAATACTACCAGCAGTAGCTATAACAACACCTGCTCACTTCACGATGCCCTGCTCCCTGATGCCTGTCGCCGAGGTGGCCTGTGGACCGAACCATGTACAGACGTGAACCACACATTCACGAGCTCCTTTGTACCCACTCTGACTGCCACAGTCGTTTCAGCCGCACCAACTGGCTTGTGGGCCAGAGAGAAAGTGCTACAAAGTGTAGTTAATTAGTGTACATAATGTCAACAAACATAAAATCATCAAAAGTGCAATACAAATTTTTAGTTAGTAATGTAACATCTTATATTAGTGTATTTATGTAAATCATTATGTTTTCTTATGTTACATTTAATTCATATAGCATTTATTCACACTCACCTTCAGTGTCCTGTTGTGTTTTATCAATTCACCGCTTGGCTTCGGCTTCGCACCACTTGTGGTGGCAGCCGACTCCATTCGGCCCAGTTCATCGCAGCACCTGAACGATACCAGAAGTGTAAGTGTCTCACTCCACGAGACTCTCAGTACCAGCATGTTAGGCTGAAATAATTTTCACTACAATAGTATCCAATTAATTAACTGGAACATTTCTTTTATTTGTTTTAAGTGCTGAGGGGAGAGCCACCNCATTTTCACTACAATAGTATCCAATTAATTAACCGGAACATTTCTTTTATTTGTTTTAAGTGCTGAGGGGAGAGCCACCGTACTCTCATCGGAGAGTTTGTAATGCATTCACGTTTTTCAACTAAAGCCATGTGTTTTTCGCCGCATAAAGGCCGAGGCTATTTTTGTATTTAATTCATGCATTATTCATTTGTAACAAGGGCAATGAATAAACAACTTACAAGTAATACAGTGTTAAGTTATTGTAGGGCAACCTCATTAGCATCGCCAGTGTTTNTGCTGAGGGGAGAGCCACCGTACTCTCATCGGAGAGTTTGTAATGCATTCACGTTTTTCAACTAAAGCCATGTGTTTTTCGCCGCATAAAGGCCGAGGCTATTTTTGTATTTAATTCATGCATTATTCATTTGTAACAAGGGCAATGAATAAACAACTTACAAGTAATACAGTGTTAAGTTATTGTAGGGCAACCTCATTAGCATCGCCAGTGTTTTCATTCATGAAGTTCAGGCGTACGAGACGGCTGACAGTCTCGCTATTATATATCAAAGTGCAACAGTAGGTACGACAACTCATTAACCAACTGACGCAGGGTTCACCAGACCCCCTGGGCCGTCGACCGCACGACCCACAATTCACTCCCGTACTCGGTAGTAGCAGCAGTTTAGACGAGAGAGGGGACGAGAGCGACATGACTGCATGCGACCTCGTCCAGTCACGTGGGCCCGGTACGTAGTCGATCGGGACTGTACATCCCACAACAATACTAGTCGCTGGCACGTCCGTCAACAGCGCCCACTGGCGCCACTCAGCACAGTACCTGCAGAACGACTCTCACAGGGGCGCTACAACCTGCGACCACACACAGCATGGCCGTGGTTCCAGTGTACTGANTACCTGCAGAACGACTCTCACAGGGGCGCTACAACCTGCGACCACACACAGCATGGCCGTGGTTCCAGTGTACTGAGCCTAACTACTTAGCTATTCAGGGGATGATGGCATGGTACACGCACTGTCTCACAAGTGTGTGGTCCATTGACGTGACACCAAACTCAAGGGCCTCTGTGACAGTTAAATGTACAAAAATTATCGGCCTTTAGTATTAGGGAAGATAATATTTCGTATTTAACTTGGCCTAGCTCTACTGTCACAAATCACAGAGGAAATCCTTGCAAAAGTTCTTCTAAACATATAAGATTTTTCGCTTATCCGAACATTTGTTTAGATACAAATATCATCACAATTTATCACATGAGTATAAAATATTTTGTTGGGAAATACGTAATTAGGATAAAATTTTTAATTAATAAAATTCTTTCCAACACACTTCCGGTATAAACAACTTTTACATGATATTTTGTTGGAAGAATAAGCAACTTAATATAATTTAATAAAAATTAAAAATCCATATATACACTTTTTTTGTAAGTTATTCAGTAGCGCTACCTATTCAAAAAAATAAGAAACGAATATCAATTATGTTTTTGTTCAATGTGACTGACATATTGTGGCAGAAATGTGTAATTAATCTTTGCTGATATAACAGAAATAGACCTATTTTTAGATAACCTGTAAGTAAATGTTTTGTAAAATAGATTAAGTAACTTCGTCGCACAAATATAATTCAATTATACTGTATAAAATGGAGCAAATACTATATAAAATATTGTGTCAAGGCATTACACTGTGTTTTTGTACAAAATTTCCGAAGGGAAAGGTGATATAGTTATGTTGGTAAAACGATGGTGTGAAGGGTTATTAAAATCAAGATGAATGCTTGGAGAGATTAAAGTAATAATAAAGTAAAATTGTACTTTAAAGATCTTCTCATAATAAAATCTTTTAAAAATTTAAATTACACAAAGTTATAAATTAAAAAAGTTCGTTCGTCTACTAGCCCAGCCGACTAAAAGAGTGATTCAGCTTCCTTCGTTAAAGTAAATAAATATATATAAAATAATCCAAAACTTCATGCTTGTAATTTCTCAACATAATCTGTAGGCCAAGAAATGCAGTTCTCAGACATGTTTTGCAATTTCCCGAAAAATTGCTATTATTTTAAATTACCTTTCTGCATAGTAAATTTGCTAATAAAACATTTTGTAATATGCGCTGATGTAGACAGACTTATCTATACACAGTGCAGAGTCTTAAGGCCCTTTCACATCATAAAATTTATCTTCAAATTACCTTTAATTTCGAGGAAATTGAATTCATTGAATCTTATATGATGTCGTAGTAACACCATTATCGCGGTCATTTTCTCTGTTAATGTCTTAAATGGCTCGTTTTCCTAAGATTTTCGTTTACAATGACCTGCCTGGATCATATGCTTTCTCAGACAGTCTGTCACACAGTCTACACCACCCCCTTCATCTTTGCAATGCACCACCACAGTTCTCATTCTACTTTCATACCCTCCCGGCAATCTGGACTCGCATGGTGATTCGCCGAAAAAGATCCTGGTGAATGTTCCAGTGACATTTAATTAAATTAATAGATAAATTAAAACAAACTCATAAATGCAAAAATATCACGAGACGACAGCCCTTGCTATTGTCTTATTAATTGGTTTTTAAATTAATTCCCAGTGTTACTTCCAGAAATGTATGTATATATATTTATTTTTTAATATTGCTTGTATTGGCATGCTAGTGGTTTTTTTCTGTTCGTTTTCTTAATTTGTAAGCATTGTTTTTTTTATTCATTATCTAATCACAGGAAGGTACATTGGAATATAGAACAATCTAGAATGTAATAATGTGGCCGCCTTCCATATAGGCGACCACCTGTGCCGCAGTGAGTCAGTCATCGGCCGAGAGTCGGAGAGTTTGGCATGAGCAGGTCGCGATCTGGGTGCATTCACATTTACTAATCGCTTAGTTTTCCATAGTAATTTCACAATTCAACCAGAACCTTTGTTTTCATCGCATCCCGAGATGCCACCTCTACTTTCTCGGGAAAAGCATCGCCCAGGAAGCATAACTTTTCCTCTTGAATTTTCATGTCGCGGTAACACAATTTTAGAGCAGCTAATGCAACATCGCGTGTGCGAGTGGCCAGTGGACGCTTATGTTTTCACAAATTAGGGTGAATGTAGAGTTTTCTCTTCAAAGGAAAAGATAAGTGTGTAAATAAAGTGTGTCCTATTATTTCTAAGCAACACCTTGTTGGCATTTTGGGGCATGGGTCTCCTACAACCCACCTTCCAGATGTTTCTTCATCATCCTAAATTTGCACAGTCTATAAAATTGCTTTTAACATCAGTTTAAGGTGTGTGGATCAGCCTGAATAGTTCCACTGCACTCCACAATACAAGTATAAGGACGATTCAACGATATCCGTAACTGGTAGAATGACATATGTCTGGGCGGACGACTCTACAGACTTGATAACATCTGCAACACTATCTTGATTCGGCCTGTCGATGGGATATGGCACCTACGTCGGGTAACCAACACCTTCATCCATTCAGTCTTACCACATTAATTGTCGCCTTTCTGTGAGGCATACCATTCCCTCATTTCCTATTTCTGTAAAAATTTTGGACCATAAGTTCTAAATTTTCCTCCTATTCCAAAATTTCTGTGAGTAATTTTTCCCTACTTTGTCCCTACCCCGTCAAAGCCAGAAAACATCAAGAACATGCCATCATCAACACAAGTATCGAAAGGCTTCAAAACTACACACAAATGGATGCCTGGTGGATGCTGCAGCACGTGGCAGAGTGAATGGGAATTGCAACAACTGTTTACATTGTTCTGGAAGGCAGGTTACATTCCAGGAGAGCCATCTTTGACAGCACAATGTCACAGTGCGATGTCATGGCTCATGATCACACCTCCACAACCACATTGGGGCAGCAGTGAGGAGGATGGGTGCAAGTCTGTGCAAGTCTGGTGTTTACTCGGCAAGGAACTCATGTGTTACAGTGTAATAAATGTGCCAGAACTTTTCATGCAGTGTGCCTAACCGAAACCTAAAATGCAACCATTGTCGATAAATATTTTGTATGTTATCAGTGTACAACTCCTCAAAATGCCACCTCCATTTCATCCCCATGCAGACACTTACTAACTGGACCGAGTTTCCAACCCATACAGTCTCGCCAATCCACATGTGGAGGTGAAAATGGAGATATTTTAATGTGCGGGGGGTGTGCAATGCATGTGCATAGGCGATGCTTAAACCTCAGGGAGAGACCTACTGTACAAACCGGACAATTCACCCGCATTCAGTTTACCACAAAATCAGGTGTATCTTCACAGTCACAACACGCTCTCCAAGCACACATGGCGGTAGTAAAAAATAACACACTGTTTGCTCTCTTCATGCCACGTCAACCACCCATGTCAACAGTGTCTCTCATTGGCCCACCTCTCATCGTTTCATACCTGCCACCACTCGCGACATATTTTCATTCTTTTCTCCTTCCAATCCTGCTTATTCAAGTTCCTCTAACCTTTTCACATCAAATTCCACCAAGCAACCCAGCCACGTTTTTTCACAATTGAAACACCTGTGCGACCAGTTATGTCCAAGTGGCCACAAAACGACGGAAGGCGACTTGCTACTGTGGCCATCTCAACCCTTGCTCCAGGAACGACCAGTTTTGCCACACCCACAAAGATTCAGTCACTGCGCATGTTCGTGGACCTGCCTGATGATGACCCAAAAGTATTTGTAGAGGACTGTACTTCATGCCTCCAGTGCCTCTGTGTTTCAGAAGAGGATTGGCCAAGCTGCATCGGAGCACAACTCTCCAACTCTCAGTGTGCTCTTGATGGCAATCAATTAAACATTAAGGCATGCAGTGGGAGGAGTTTCAACATACATTCTAATGCCTGTTTTTTGGGGCATGTTTATGTCGCTCCAAGAGAAGGCCAGTCTTACTCTAGAGGAGCAACAGCCAACATAAAACTTTCCAAAATCAACACATGCAAAGTGTATCATGCCAGAGACACAGCAAAAAGAAAAACGACCATATTCATTACATGCAAAGTGTATCATGTAGGTTTTTACCACTACTAAACAGTGGGGTGATGGTGCGACGAGGAGAACACAAGTGTCAGTCCCACACGGAAAAAATTGTCTGAATTGCATTCATCAAACATCTACACTGGACCTTTTGCACATCTCTAAGATATCCAAAATACCCAGCAAATAGCACATGGATGTCCCATCTACCTTAACATTTTTGCCTCATATCTTCTACTAGAATATCCATATCCAATGCAAATATGTTAGAGATATCCAGCATATATCATTATATGTTACAAATATTGATGGGTTATCCACAGGCAATTTAAAAAACCTGCAAATATCCATGGGATATACCTAACATATACCGATTTACTTAAAATATTTAAATATTTTTATAATATTCATTCCTAGACAGACTGCATTCTATATGGTGAATGGTCTACTAGATTATGGCGTGATCATTGGACATTGGTGAACATTGCTTTAGGAATTTGTATGTTCTGAAAATCAATCCATGTAAAATGGTGCGAGGATTCATACAACCAAGGGATATCCAATGGTTATATACTTTAATTGCAGTAANCTTGCAGTAAACCACTGTACATCCGTTAAATGTTGCTTTCTACTTTCATATGTACACTACATATCCGTTAGTAATGTTAGTCTGTTCGATACATTCACTGCACATCCAACATACATGTTTTTTTTATTTGTGTAAGAAGATGCTGTGCCCAGGGAATTCATGTAGCTGTAATGTGGTGCCCTTCCGACTGGAGGTATTTTCGGGCAAATCATGAATGTGGGGCAAGCTGGTGTGGGCTGCTGGGTGTTGAAATCAACTGGTGAACAGGAAGCATCCTAGCAGTTGGAGGTCCGGCACGTGTGAAGCGGAAGAGAAAAGTGGGCGAAGCGTGAGTGATGCATGTAAGAGAAGTAGGGGCGAAGACAAAGTTGTTGATCAGAGGAAATGGTCATCGATGTGTGGATGGACCAGTGTTATGTCAGCCTTGGCCGGGGCCGTCGTAAACTAGCGTCGTCCTTGTCAGTGTCCCTCTGGAGATGTTGAGTGGAGAGAAGCAGCCGGCGAGGGAAGGCAGTGGGTGGAATGGGGGGCAAGTTGTTGGATGGTGGGGTTGGGAAGGTGACGGGTGCAGGTATGGGTGAAGCGATCGGTGAGGTTGGCGAGAATGGTGTAGAAATGAGGGAGGTGAGCGGCAGCTAGCACCTGGTTTCGGAGAACGGGGAGGGGGAAACGAAGAATGAGTCTGAGAGAGCGGAAGTAGATGGGGAGGGGATGGAGAATATGGGTGATAAAGTGAGACCCAGTATGGCAGGCGTAGGTGATGGTAGGGAGAATGAATGTGAGGAAGACGGTAAGGTGTGTCTTGTGGGGGGAGGGGTCCCCGAGGAGGGGTGGAGAAAAGAGGAGAGGTGGATCATGGCAGTGCGGGCTTTGGTGGTGATGGAGTCAAGGTGAGGGATGAAGTTGAAGTGGGAGTCAAAAATGACTCCCAGGTAATGGAGGGTGGGAGACCAGGGAATGGTGGTGAGGGAGCACTTGGAGGGGTGAAGACCAGATTGGTGATGGCGAGAGAAGAGGATGACGGTTGACTTAATATGGTTCAGACCGATGCCGAGGACATGAAGCTGGTTATTGAGGGAGGTGAGGCCGTGTCTGAGGCTGTCGTTGAGCATGTGCTTGGGGACGGAGGAAGAAAGAAGACAGGTGTCATTAGCGTACTGAACGACATGGGTGGAAGGAGGGACTTTCAGGTCCGCGATGTGGAGTGTGAAGTGGAGGGGGGCTTAGGACCGAGACTTGCGGAATTCCGGCTGGAATGTTGTGGGGGTGAGAGAGTGAGCTGTCCACCTGCCATGGGCGCCGGCAGCAGGGTGGAAGGGGGTGCACTTGCACCCCCCTGTCAGGAAAGAAAATACATAGAAAAAATCACATTTTTTTTATTAAGTTACTGTTTGAATAAAAACTGAAGACGTCTAGGTTGCTGTCCAAATTTGTTCATCACCTTGTCAATAAATTCAGTATCCTTCTCTACTCTTTTCCCTGTGAACACTGAGCATGCACAGGCCGCTTTGCCTCGCGTCTCCCATCGTTGAGCGATTCCCCGTATTGACACGTCGTAACGTGCTAAATGTACGTTCAATGCTACATGTTGTTGCTGGAATAGTTAAACCAATTTTGATTGCTTCACATACCGCTGGGTAAAACGGAGTGGCTTGGGCAATTACATCTGCGTATTCAACAACAGATTAATTAAAAACCGCATTACTTGCTTTATTTGTCTTTATCATCTCGTACCATGTGGTAGCCTCGGCAATAAAATTATGTAGAAGACCTCCGTAGAGGTTCTGTATATCTTATGCTATCGCTAAAAATGCTGATTTGTCTACTTTTCTCATATTTTCCGGGTGAAGCTGCATAAGCGAAAATGCTTTCTTGTGTGTTGAAGAAAATCGATTTTTTTAGTGAAGAAATAATAGAATCTAAGTATGGGATGAATATAGGTATTCTGAAAAAATTCTTCCACATTTTTAGATGGTTGATTTGATCTGTAAGTCTGTTTTGCCACTACTCGAGGATGCTTAAATTCAACATCCAGTTTTTAGCAAATTTTTTGAGCTTTCTCGAAAATGACCGCAAACTCCAAAGAAGCATTACCACAGTGAGATTGAAGCACATCAGTTAATTTATTTACGTGATCGTGTATTGCCTTTATATTCATATTTACTTCTTGTTATTGATTGCACACGGGTTCAAATTTGACAGAATAGGCAGCAATTACTAAAAGTGTCACAATGTATGTTGGAGTAGTTGCAGTCGTTGTAGAGTTCGGCGCGTCCTGCGAAAGTTCTTCTAAAACTTGTAAAATAATCAGAAAGTTTTCAGAAAATTTTCTGATACTTTTGTACTTTGCTGTCCAACGCGTTTCACAAAATAGAGGTATATTTGGAATTTTATTCCGCCGCAACGTAATCTCTCTAAAAAAATTTCTAATGTTCTTTGTAGTCCCAGCAGTATTTCTCTTTTCACTGACTGTATTCAGGTCATTAATGACAAGATTCAATACATGTCTAGCACAGTGGAAAAATAGGGCTGAATAATATTTATCATTAATAATTTTCTGAACACCACCTATGTGACCTGCCATTGCAGCACACTCGTCGTATCCTTGGCCAACAAGTTTATTTAAATCAAAATTACAATCGTGCAGGAAGCGAATAATAGTTTCCGCTATGGCTTTTGCGTTCAATTCTTGTACCGGTACATATCCGAGGAATTCTTCACAAATTATTGGTTTTTTTATCATCTTTATCATAACGTAGATAGCGAACACAAATCGATAATTGCTCTGCGCCACTAATATCAGCAGTCTCATCAGCCAAAACCGAAAAAGCCGAAGCATGTGACACCTCCTCATTTATTTTGCTTTTCAGAACATCGGAACAATTTCAATCAATTGGTTTTGAATTTNGAAGCATGTGACACCTCCTCATTTATTTTGCTTTTCAGAACATCGGAACAATTTCAATCAATTGGTTTTGAATTTGATGCGATATGTACAAGGAATTGTTTGCTCCTAATTCTAAATGATTCTTCAAAACCTCGTCTCCCGAATCAACTCGAAAATGTAGCAGGTCTGTAAAAACANTGCTCCTAATTCTAAATGATTCTTCAAAACCTCGTCTCCCGAATCAACTCGAAAATGTAGCAGGTCTGTAAAAACAGAACCTTCGTCCACTTTCCCACGAAGTGGAAAGTGATGTCGCCCGCAAAATAAAATTGTTGATACGATAGGTCGAAGTTTTAAACGATTTTCTTCAACTTCCTTGTGATATGTCGTATTTAAAGATTCATGAACGCTTAGTCCCCTTCTATCCATGATCTTTTCAAATGTATTTGACAAAGTCAGTACGTCACAATGCCACTTAATTGTCGCATGAGACTGTGCAGCTTCATAAAAGTTTTGATATTTGAGGCAAGGAGAAACTATAAACTCTCCTTGTAGACCGCGCTGCACTGGAGGTAGAAATAAANAAAGTTTTGATATTTGAGGCAAGGAGAAACTATAAACTCTCCTTGTAGACCGCGCTGCACTGGAGGTAGAAATAAAATACATATTCTGCACAGAGGTCCCTTTGCTATAGCTGAGTAGGCTAACCACAGATATGTTGTCAGCCATTCATGTCGGAAAGCTCGTTTAGCATCAAGGTTAACGTCATTTATAAAATTGTACGTTTTACTAGTGTTCCAAGGATGTCTTAGTAATTTCAAACGTAGATCATCATTGACTTGATAACCGAGGTCCAAACACAACCCAATATCCAATAATGAATTAGTTGTGCTTCTGCTAGAAAACTCGAGCGATGCATCTGCTTGACAATCTTTACGCGCAGAGCTGGTACCTTTAAGCAAAAAGAATTCTTATATAATAAATAAACTAATCAATTAACGCATNTTACGCGCAGAGCTGGTACCTTTAAGCAAAAAGAATTCTTATATAATAAATAAACTAATCAATTAACGCATTCTGCAAAAAAAATCTAAAATATTTCATGAGATGATATGATGTATACATTACCAATTTTTGTGGTAACAAATCAGTAGTTATTTTAAAAGTTTTTATTAATTTATAAAGCTTTCAATTTTTAATGTATATTTTTATAACTTCTATACACAATCATTCTAGAGAAAATAATACAAGAGTTTAAATATAGAATGATAAGTTGTAAATTTAGTTGAGATTTTTTTTACTATGTTTTATGGGTACTGGTTACTATTTTTTTTCTTTCAGTGTAGCATAACAAAAATTTGAAGTATTTTATATTATTATTTCTTTGTTTTTGAGTCTTATTTTCCTCTGTATGCGGATAATAAACAATACATTAAATGATTTCGGTAGAAACACCAACACAACATACCTGGACTATCTAGTCTGTCAGTATCTGGCCTGGATGTCTTAATATGAGGTGAATCACCTTCATCAGAATGATGATTACGTTTTTTTCACAAAAAAGTCGTATGTCACTTANTCTTATTTTCCTCTGTAAGCGGATAATAAACAATACATTAAATGATTTCGGTAGAAACACCAACACAACATACCTGGACTATCTAGTCTGTCAGTATCTGGCCTCGATGTCTTAATATGAGGTGAATCACCTTCATCAGAATGATGATTACGTTTTTTTCACAAAAAAGTCTTATGTCACTCATAACTTGAACAAAAATTAATAAGCTACACAACAAATTACCTAATAAAGACTATACATAGAGTCGCTATTTAAGCAGATTTATTACAGACAACTGATTTGCGCACTATCGACAACTACAATTATTAATAGGTACAATTAGAACAGCGTGAACTGACGCGGTCGCAGGCGGGAAATCCCCCGCATCCGTCGCGCGGCAGCGCGGATTCCCCGAGCAATAGTGCCAATCATCGACTACTAAGATTAAGTATGTTTTCTATGAGCGAAATATATTCAACCAAATACCTGCGCGATTTGAATTTGACATAACATTTATCTACATAATATACATGTATAATTCTACATTTTATATTAGTTAATATTATAATGTGTAGATGCAGATGCACCTCCCTGAAAATAGTCCTGGCGGCGCCCATGCCACCTGCACCTGGTAGAAGCGACAAGGTGCAAGCTACGTATATTTTAACAGCTGTGTAAGAAGAAAAGCAGTTCAGTGTTGGTACATGAAGATTGGTGTTTACAACGCTGATGGCATGCACACTCTACGGCGTTGCCAACTAAGCCTGCCTCCACGGAGTTTGAATGGGGAATCAATGTTGAAGAAATTCCTTTTTAATGCATACAATTTTTATTTAACTGTTTGCAAAATATTATTCTAAGTGACTTTTCTTAAGGAATACTGGCACATTATGAAATTTTGATAACATTTATGTGTTTTTTTCTAAATTTTATATTAAAATTACATTACCAAAAAATAAATAAACAAATAAATATATTTTAATTTTTTAACTTGGCAGTTTTGTCTAAAAAAAATTTTTTTTTCAATACATTTTATGTTTGAAAGTTACCTTTGATATAAATGCATAGAGAAGAAAATTCTTAAACATTGATTCCCTCTTCAAACTCTGTATGCAGGCTTGACAGGCAGAGTGACTGCGAATATAGCATGTCGTTTTTTAGCTAAGCGTCCTCTAAAATATCCTGCTTTATCATACGTAAAACGGAATCAATGGTTTGTTTTGCCAGAATATTGTCTTTTTTCAAAATACAAATAACTGAAAAATGAAACACAACTATTCCGTAAAGATTTGCTTAGTGAGTTGAAACCATAGAGCAAGCAGGGCGTAGTGTGTGTACATTTGTCTTGTAGTTNTTTGCTTAGTGAGTTGAAACCATAGAGCAAGCAGGGCGTAGTGTGTGTACATTTGTCTTGTAGTTTTCCTACTTCTACCAACTTTTTCTGTGGCATGATATCTATTTGTTTACACTCTACACAATACACGCGGGAAAAATGTCGGTAAGTAAAAGAGAGTTTTCAGTTGATACTGAACTGCGAGTGCTTTTTACTTCCATTTAAAACGACAATTCTGATAACTTCATGAACTGCATGATATTTTCAGTTGGTCTTTTCCATTAATGATTGTGGAAAATCAGAATTAAGAACAAACTCACAACAACAAAGCATAAATTATCGGTCAAAACTAAGGTAACAATTAATGTCTGAGGTAAGACATTCGGTTCAAAAGAATATAAATGAACTGCTGCAGAACGATACTCCTGATGGNGGTCTTTTCCATTAATGATTGTGGAAAATCAGAATTAAGAACAAACTCACAACAACAAAGCATAAATTATCGGTCTATACTAAGGCAACAATTAATGTCTGAGGTAAGACATTCGGTTCAAAAGAATATAAATGAACTGCTGCAGAACGATACTCCTGATGGGCAATATGAAGAGTTGAACAGGTTCACTGATTAGTGATTACACATCAAGAATCGTGCAAAAGTGTGCTATACTCTCAGTGTTCATGGGCACGTACAAAAACCGAAGCGGGTAAGGCACGGTTTTATCATCTTGACGACTAACATTTGACAAGGTTAACTTTTATGTCAACATGATCAAAATCTTTTGTATAATAATTTTAGTAGCAATAAACGGAACAATTTCGTTTTTTTTTCCTAACCTACTTTAAAACTATGTGTTATTTGGGCTCGCGGTGGGTGCGAGGGATTAATGCGTCTCAAGGCTGAGCCTCATACGCTTAAATGACAGGGAATTTCATGCAAAGGAGGCGTGCATCGTAGCGAGGAGGGATATTTGGCAGCCATGGCCGAGTTTAGGCCATGGACTACATCCCTAAGGGGGCGTATAGCAAAGCTATAGTTAAAGAAGAGAGAGGGGGAAAAACCTGCATAGAAGTACAAACTCATCATGCATTAAAAAATGCAAAAGGAGCCAGCAGATTAAGGGTAACATGCTTTTCAATGTTGGGTATTGAGCTCTAGAAGAGAAAGTGACTGTGGGCGCAAGTGCCCTTGGGGTATATAACTGCTGTCAATATTTCTGCGCATCTGCCTGCACAGTAATATTAACAGCAGCTACAAATTGCAGGGCCATCCTGCTTCTCGTCATGTGCGTCGGGACCTGGACAGCTCAACCCTGGCACCAAATCCGTGCTGACGCCAGGAGCCCCACGCTGGTGATGGCGGAGAGAACTTTGCGAGGAGCCACCTCCTCTCCACATCCTTCAACTTGTCGTCGGTCGNCCCCACGCTGGTGATGGCGGAGAGAACTTTGCGAGGAGCCACCTCCTCTCCACATCCTTCAACTTGTCGTCGGTCATGCGTTGCTGGCTCAGCAGGACAACAGTGACCTACCAGGTCTGGAGGCGAATCAGCTGGCCCGACCTGGAGACTGACGCCAGCAGCTTCGGAGTTCCGACACATTCCAGAGCCATCTTCTATTGAGCCACCCAGGTACCCGATGTCCACGACGACGGCGCTGTAGCACCGGCCAGT
>NQII01005367.1:7119-31147 GCA_002778355.1 Clitarchus hookeri
GAAAATGACCAGCGGGAGTGAAGTCTGCGGACTGCGAGCATAGGTACAGTGGAGAGAGGTACTGGTGGACGGGACTATTGAGTAAAAGACATTTGGAATGAACTTCAATACGCCCCTCTGGCGTCTTATAATATATTATCTGTAAGCGAAAAAAATTAAAGCACAATATCAATTCCATATAAATACCTCTGTTTAAGTTTATCAATTTTAAATCCGATAATTCTAAAACATGTTTAAACGACAAGTTAAAGGAAACAGTGCAGGAAAACTTTTCCCGTAAAGTATAGTTTTCACTAAATATTTCTCTATTAATACACCTAGTACGATACAAGCAAAATCATACGGACTTTGGCAAAAAATTATTCTCAGAATAATTGTTTACCGAGATACGCGTAACCACGCAAATAATGAATGAAAAAAAAAATACTTTCAAGGAGGGCTTAAAAGAGGGCTACAGCGGCGAGAGGAAGAGAGAGCGTTATCGTAGATTTTGGGCGTGACTGGAACAGGCCGCGAAGCACACAAGCGCTGTTAGTGATAGCAGGCGAGCTGGCTGCGGTCGGCGCGCGAAGTTGGCACGCACCGGCATGCTCATTCGAAGCACGCCAGGCTGCGAACAAACTTCCAAGGCCAGGAGACAACTTCCTTGCAAGGCGGTGTCGAGCCGAGTCCGGCACCGTTCGTCGACCCTCGCGACATTTGCCCGCGTGCGCTGCGAAGTTGTACAGTACTGAAGACAGCAACCCTGCGAGTGTGAGATATGGGGCTGTGGTGGGTCAGGCCAATTTCAGAAAATCCCGGGGTGCTACACAGTTACTACCTATTAGCCAGAGCTATGCCATGTCACGTTCAAACAGCTGTATCGTGTTTGAAGCTTGGCGCTGCTAAGCTAAAGTAAATTCCTCCCAGGGAAGTTCACATCAGTCGCGGACATTAAGCCTAGTCATCAAAAATAAATGTCTCGCAACAAAACATTTTTCTGTGGTCTACGTTGACAAAATATTTAGAAATAACTTCGCCCACCCCCAACAAAAACATAGCTGATCAAGTCTACGGTTAAGCGAGAACATCTGCAATTCAAATGCAAACGGTGAGAAAGATACCTGCTTGTACTCGCACGTATTCTAAATGAAAACGCCCGAAGAGCGTATCTGCACAATTGTGGGGAACATATTATGATAAGTAATTCTAGGTATGTATAAAAAAACTGCAATAGGTTTTTTTTTTTTCACGCTCAGCACAGTAAGAATTGGCGTTAATATTTGTAGGTTTGAAGTATTTCACAGCAGCGCTGCCACAACGCACGGAAGTTATTCACAAAGTAAATAAAAAACAATGTAATTCTTTCCATATGAGGGAAGTGCACACATTGAGCTGAAGTGATAAAATGAACATGACTTTAGAAACTGTTCAATTAACTGTGAGCCAGATATATCTAAGAGTATTAAACAAGTAAAATACGTATCGCATATCCATCGACCGTTGTAAAATAATCCTTCAATATTATTAAATGTAGACTTGAAATATAACATCCAAATGATCATGGAAGACAAGTGCGTGGTATTCAGAACTCAAAGCGTATTTTATACCAATGTTGTTTGTTAGTAACTGAGAAACTGTTTCTTCCTCCAGATTCTGAATATCTGTAATTTTGAAAACCATATTTTGCTGATACGGAAAATATAATGCAGCTCCTTCCCAAACGAACTCTGCATAGTCTTCGTGTACATTATTTGTAAATACATGCAAATGTTTGATCTTCATGCCAGCACATCTGGGATCCAGACAAGTTCACTCGACGAAAACAGTTCACGGATATTTCTTATTCACGATTACCTTTATAAGAGTAAATGCAAATACATAAATATATTTAAAACACGCCAAATTTCTACTTGCGTTTAAAATAACAACTTTCTATTTTTTTTTTTTTTAATTTACTGTATGATGCACACATTCGCATTTAAAAGACGGGAAATGTTGTCAAATTCCCTTTCCAGGGCCAAATGTAAAACGAATCCACTATTTAAAATTGACACTTTACAGTAAAAACATGAACCAACATTTTACGAACCTGAAATATTAGAATGAAGACGACATAAGTCGAGAATATGCAACATGCGTAACACATTATCTGCCATGTGTTAGCCACAACCATTGGCTTGCGCTTAAAATATTTCCAATTTGACTGCCTATAATTCGATAACATAAATTGAACCATAAAAAAATTTGACTGGTAGAGCCAAATAAATACCTAACGAATAGTATTCGTGTAAGCGAAATAAAGAGTATTTCGTTCGCACCAGTTTACACGACAATATTTACATGCTGACGTGTTTGTGGTTTTGTTAATTAATTACTGACAATTTTGTGTATTCCGATGTTTCTGCGTTTGATCGGTGTAAACCCAAACAAAAAGCTTAGGATTTCTCTTCAAGTGCGATGGATTAGAGTCAATTATTGAATGAACAATGCATTTCGAGACTACAGCATGGGCTCTTGGGGATTTGTCAATTGTAGTGCCCTGAACATTGGGTTGTGGTTGGGGACCGTAAGAGATGTCAGTAACGGTATTATGTTCCAAAATGGGTTTTCGTCGATATCATCTAAACATTACAAGATAACATAAAAATATTAAGTAATTTTCTGTTCGTTTTAATTCCGAAAAGTTTCATCTCTCGCAATTTTTTCTATGACGCACCGGTTTAGAGACGTTTTGAATTTAAGTAACATTTGTTTGCCAGGCAGTTTTCTTGCTATATTTCCTACACCATACGAGATGCCAAGTTCATTTATGTCCATCTACTTGTTGCCAATAATATTAATCACTTGCATTTTTTTCACTAACAGTCAGTGTTCTCGAGATATGGCGCAAAATGTAATGTGTTCTGTTTATGGGCGGAGGCGTGGTTGCAGGGCGAAGAAGCGTTTATTAGTAACTATCAGAACTACCCGACGTTGCTCGGGAATATGAGGGCAATGAGACACACACTGCACAGTTTAAGGGATTTCAGGCGCAATGGGGTCCGGAGATACACAACCCCGTTTTAGGTATTTCCTGTCCAATGGGAGGCCGGAGTCTATTTTGGCCTACACAGTATTTTAATTTGGGTACTGAAGGTAAACCCTGCTAAATTTTATCCACATCCGTAGAACGGAGTAGAATTGTAAAGAGAACAAACATACTTACAAAAGTTCACACAAAAACTTTGAATTTAATATATATGCTAAAGGTAAGTTGTAGGGAGCAAACCTTTAATCCAGGCAATATTCGAAGAATAAAATTACATTGTAAGTATCAGATTCTCTGTACATACGTACATCGTGTGGGCAGAACTGAGTTCCTGCCCCTGATCCAGTAAGTATTGCACAAGACAACTTCCAGAGCAAAACACAACAGTGCACACCGCGTCCAACACTTGCAATACTTCCAAGTGTTAGAAGTCACTTCTGGCATGAGAGTAAGTCCAAGCATACCGAGTGCACCGCCCAAGACCCAATCACCGACCGTCAACAGTCTATGTATGGCACCACCGTGCTTTAATTGGCAGTTGAATGCAATCCAATAGAACGACATTACGCTCCTCCCAATCGCGGCTGGTTGGCGTGGATACCACCTAACCTTTCAACAGCGTCGCACAGAGTTGCATCTGTACGCGCCACCTTGATGGGACCGAGACCTATCCAACCTCTACGAAATCGCAAGTATCAGTAGTACATACTAGACCATAAAAACCCACATTTCGTGGATACAAAGCAATAAAAGAGAAATTTACAGTAAAAGGAACCTTCCCACACCATATTGAATTCTTAGTTTTTCTATCNGGGGAACCTTCCCACGCCATATTGAATTCTTAGTTTTTCTATCTTGTTTCTTTAACCCGGCCTCGGTCGCACGTGGGCATTTCCCACACATCTCGGTTTTAGTAATTTCTATTAGTTATAATCTGCATTATTTACGGTTTTGTTAATTTTTTTTATTTAAAACAAATGCATCAATAAAACATTCACCCATTTAATGTATTTTATTAAACAAAATTGTGAAATTATTATTAATGTATTGGAAAAAAGAATAAAAAAAACAACTAAACTTTATTAACACAATACAATTAATTATTAACTAAAATTAATAGTAGATTATTTAGAGAACAGTAGGGATTAACCTTTTGTTTGTATATAAGTCTTAAAAAGTATTAACAAAAATGCAAATTAAATCGTTAATTACAAGAAATGGTATAGATTATCTTATGTTAGTATTATAAAAAAATACTGTTACATTCATAATCAAATTAAAATAGAAATATTAATCTTGTTTAAAATAATTTATTGCTTTTTCTGATTCTAATTCGCTAACATTTCAAATGCAATTAGAGCAAGTAAATTCACAATGTTCATTACAAATAGGTATTTTGCAGATTCTACAATATTTTTTTGTTTTTCTATTGTTTCTTCTTGTGCAGACACCACAAATTCCTTCTGCTGAATTTTCTCTCCGCCGTTTTTGATGCGATTCATTTTCGCCTACCATTTTCTGATTGAGACTGATGATCCTCATGTTCACTAGGTCTATCAGATTCGTTTTCAAGGTCATGATGTGGAATTACTTCATTTTCTTCAATTGGAGCATTGGAAATTTAACCTCCGGTACTGCTTTTCCAACCTCAAGTAGCCATGAATAACACAATCTAAAACCGAAAAATCCCACTTTATTCAAAAATATGACCTAAACTTTACCTACGAACCCTAAAAGAAAACAATGTACTTACAGTTATTCCTATCTTCAGGTAAATTCTTCAAAAGTTGCAAAATTTTCGGTGCACGACTCATTTTGCAGCAAAAAAAAACTAACTCGCACTTCACTCAAACAATCACTGCGAAGGGTGAAAGAATACTGACAAATCTGGGAGACAACTAGGCGAAGGGAGGCAGGCCCGTACATGCCTCGTCCTGTCGGACGGCTGGCCGGCGCCAGTGACGCGAGTGGTCGCGCCGTGAGAACTTCCCTCACACTCCCGCTTTTGTGTACTAAATCATTTTTTATGTTGGTGACATGGGAACGCTTTTTTCAAATAATAGTTTATTAAATTGTATTTATACATAAAGAACAAATAGAAAAAATATCAGAGGGAAATAAAGAAAAATTAAGTCCAATACACATTTGTATCGGGAAGTGTGAGGGAAATGTTCACAGCGCGACCAACGCCGGGTTAAAAAATGAAATTCCGAAAGTATCCCTACCCAATTAACTATTGGCCGTATACAGCAGTACAGACATAGCACAATTATGAACACGTATTTACGTCACAATATCGATAAATATTTTGACGTAATTGTGAGTTCGCAGTTAAGTCTTTTCGTCTGAACTGCTGTGCAATATCAGTAGCTAGTAGGGCATAGGGGTACTATCGGAATTTTCTTTTTTAAAAACATAGACTAGGAAAACCAATAATTCAATACGGCGGGGGTAGGTTCTTCTTGAGGGCGCCGCCTGGTATATCAGCCGAACACAATGCACACTTTTGCAGGAAAGATGCTAAGGAAACCGGTCTCAGTCATACATACCAGGCATGCAACTTGAAATAAAACATAGCGATAATTCGAATCAATTGGGTGTCAAACAGAGTGAAAAGCTGCTGAAATTACGTAATTATGAATGCGGTCCTGAAGGCCGATGGAAAAATTATGAATGATTGGGCAAACTAAGAATGCTGATGGGCACCGCAGTTTCATATTTGCAGGATTGGAGCTTGGTAGTCTCATTATTTATTTCAAATCGGACTTTTCAACGAAAGTCCCAGTTCCCAGCATCAAAGTATACGCAGCATAACACGAAGAATTCAAACAGCATGTAGGCCAAATGCTATTAAATTCGCAGATAATCCTTTCAGGATTAATTAGTCTCAAGTAAATCACCCATGATAAGCGTGGTACTGGTATGAGTGTATGTTAGTCTAAATGCACATATTCCCCCAAATGAGCAGCTGGGAGCCATACTAGTAAGAATACCTGAAGATAAATGTGAATTTTTCTACTTTCTCAACCACTTGGTGTCCATACACATCCCAGATATGGAGCCATACTCTAAGGTGGACTCCAGCGTAACATGCTATCCACCCCGTCAAGACTTGCCGAAAATAAACCCTTGAAATTATGAAAAAGAAACCTACCATGCTCTACTGGTACAGATGTGGTTGTAATTGCGATCTCCAAGTTTCAAATTCAAATGATCAAAATTATTGGTGACAAGTAGAGGAACATAAATGCACTAAGCATATTTCCCCCGTATATCTTATAGATCAGAAAATATTGCAAGAAAACTGTTTCGCAAAAAACCCTATTTTACATTCCCGACGCCATATATCTAAACAGGCGTGTATCGTAGAAACAATTGTGAGATGAAAATTGTCTACAATAAAACAGTAAACAAGAAACGACTTCAAATATTTTTATGTTATCTAGAAGGTTTATNGAGATGAAAATTGTCTACAATAAAACAGTAAACAAGAAACGACTTCAAATATTTTTATGTTATCTAGAAGGTTTATAATATATTGGCGAAATCCAATTTTGGAACAATTTACTGTCACTGACGACTCTCAAGGTCACCAGCCACGACCAATGTCGTGGCCCCATTTCCACAAAAAAATTAATGACTATTCAACTAACTAATTCGTAAAAGCCCATGCTTTATTCACAAAAATGCGTAGTTGCAATACCTTATCCACTGGGATACTTGAAAATAGGCGGCGTGCAGTGTATTTCATATTTTATCAGCCGACGGATTCTCAACACACACTTTTTGTACGGTATACAATCTCACTACTGCGTTTTGGCTTAAACAGAATACTGCAAGAAATGTGTAAAAATTTGCAACTACGTTAAATATGCNAATCTCACTACTGCGTTTTGGCTTAAACAGAATACTGCAAGAAATGTGTAAAAATTTGCAACTACGTTAAATATGAAATTATTATATCTTAAAAAAACCGTAAACATAATGCAGTTGGCAAATGATATAAGGGAAAACACGATTGTCCGGCATTACCGTTGGTATACATATCCACACATGTAAGGGACAAAGGAAGAGAGAGTATTATTCATGGCATTTAGCTGTTCTTTGCCACATTCTGTGGTACTAATAGCTAGAGCGGTGCAAGTGTTTAGAGAAACCCTCAACAGGGCGATGTGCGTAAAAACTAGCGTGGATCACGCACACTGACGCGAGTAGTGGGAAATTTCGCACCAACTTCAATTTATTTACGTTAGTACAAAACCAAACTTTCTGATGAATTATTTGAAGATCANACTATATTCCCTTTTGTGCTAACAGGCCGATTACCGTTGGTATACATATCCACACATGTAAGGGACAAAGGAAGAAAGAGTATTATTCATGCCATTTAGCTTTGCCACATTCTGTGGTACTAATAGCTAGAGCCGTGCAAGTGTTCAGAGAAACCCTCAACAGGGCGATGTGCGTAAAAACTAGCGTGGATCACGCACACTGACGCGAGTACTGGGAAATTTCGCACCAACTTCAATTTATTTACGTTAGTACAAAACCAAACTTTCTGATGAATTATTTGAAGATCAAACTCGCCGGCGCATAGATTTTTGGAAAGGATTAGACTACAGATAAAAAATCTGTACTGGCATCCTGGTTGTATCAATCAGGCCTGTATTAGTAGGTACAGTACAAATGTTCTTTAACATCCTAGGAATGACACCTTAACAACGTCCTCGCCTCTGGGGCGCCAGCGTCCTTGTTTTTTTTTGGAGCGATAAGAACCTAAGCGACAAAATTGGTTATGCACACATGTGTGAAACATATTGGTCGCCATGCACTTCGATAGCGCCAAATAGATGGGAATCTTGATTGCAAAACTGTACAAATATTAATTATATGTCGATTTGACAAATAAGGCGTGGCAAAACACTCAGATCAGGCGAATGTGCAAGCCATGGCAAGACTCTTAACTCGGGTGTTACTATAACTTGGCGACGCTTATGGAGCCGTAGTAAGCCGGCACAGCCCCTTGTTGGCATGCGGAATCCATGGATTCGTAAGATTTATTACACACGCGGACACTTCAATTTCCCTAAATCCGTTGGTAAAAATATTCGTCAAACCAGGATACACGTTTTCCTGTCGCAAAATGTCGTGGCGGTGTTTCTAAACTTAGACAAGATATATAGCTCTGTGTCGAGCAGTTAGTAATGGTCCTGGGGTTGTGCGTTCAATTCCGAAGCCCACTTTATGCATGGTGCAACTCAAATCCTCGTGTTATTCCAGACCAAAGCATTTAATCCCGATGTTATTTGCTGCCGTGTTGCACGCATGTTGTTTGAAACGAGTCGTTAATAATAACAAGCGGACACCAATCACGTGCAGTCTCTCGACGGCCACACACTATAGTACGTAGGGAATTCTAACGGAAATTTCTGTATTAAAGACACCCCCTTGAAATAGTCTGACGTGAAACTTTAAACTTCGCCTGTATCACCGAAATGATGGTACTGTAACATCACGTTGAAAGTCGCTTAAACCATAACCTGCCCTCCTCACGGCGTAAGCTGCGCTACAAACTTTCGGTCGCTTTGTGTATCAGCCGGCTGCAACATGTACCATGCAGTTAGCGCTACTATGTGGTTTACGGTGGCTTTGTCTACTCCAGCATTTTTTGGCACGTGTTTACACGACACCCCGTATTATGAATAATTATAAAGAAATTAAAAGAGTGCCACAATTTTCGAAAGTAACATTTGTACTGAANATAACCTGCCCTCCTCACGGCGTAAGCTGCGCTACAAACTTTCGATCGCTTTGTGTATCAGCCGGCTGCAACATGTACCATGCAGTAGGCGCTACTATGTGGTTTACGGTGGCTTTGTCTACTCCAGAATTTTTTGGCACGTGTTTAAACGACACCCCGTATTATGAATAATTATAAAGAAATTAAAAGAGTGCCACAATTTTCGAAAGTAACATTTGTACTGAAGAATTCCACTTAATCTCGCAAACTTTTGGCACGCGAGACGCTGTGCATTTTACTTAATGCGCAGCACGTGAATCTTCGCCGTATGTATACAATGAGAATACATTTACTGTAGGTACAAGAAATAAGTTTGTTGAAATACATTAAATATCACGATAAAAAAAATTAAGTGGTCTATAACATTGAGAACTGATTACAAAACAACGCTTTCTTATTTTGTAATTAGTAAAAAAATTCCTAAAGAAATTACAAAAAACGCACTACAAAATTTTTGCCAAGGTTGACCGAGATCAAAATGGCCTTCGTAAATTATACTAATAATAAAAAAGCGGCTATAAAAATACTCAAAAAACAAGGGCAGACCATTTCTTTCTTGTAAACATTGTTAAATACGTCATATTTACCAGTCACTAGTGACACTAGGCCGACGATCACTCTAGAAAATAACAATGGCAACAGTGGATAGCCATCGAAGTTACACTTATCGAGTGAAGTTTCCCCTAACTGGATCGATACTGTTTTGTTGGATTGTTTACGGACAAAACACCATGTAACATGAACGTTTAAAGTATCCTAGTTCGGCACTTCTACGATGAGTTTGTAAAAAAATTTTCGTTTGCACTACATTCTGCAAACGTTTTTCTTATACGTACATAACGTAAATGTTAAAACTGAAGCCGGGACAGNTGTTTTCGTTTGCACTACATTCTGCAAACGTTTTTCTTATACGTACATAACGTAAATGTTAAAACTGAAGCCGGGACAGTTAAAAACCAAAAAAAAAATTGGTATTCATCAATGGAGAGTGACTCTAAAAGTCTGCTTAACTAACTTTAAAAGATAAACATTATTTTACATTAATAGGAACCATAAAAACTCTCCATCATGGCCGCCGTAAACAATATAGTTTTGCAGATTTTCTATGCACCACAAATATATAAACAGGTAAAAAATGCTGCTTATGATATGAATTTTGCTATTTGTCTTGATCTTTCTAGTTACTATAACTTTTAGACTACAGGGACANAGTTAAAAACCAAAAAAAAAATTGGTATTCATCAATGGAGAGTGACTCTAAAAGTCTGCTTAACTAACTTTAAAAGATAAACATTATTTTACATTAATAGGAACCATAAAAACTCTCCATCATGGCCGCCGTAAACAATATAGTTTTGCAGATTTTCTATGCACCACAAATATATAAACAGGTAAAAAATGCTGCTTATGATATGAATTTTGCTATTTGTCTTGATCTTTCTAGTTACTANCACAAATATATAAACAGGTAAAAAATGCTGCTTATGATATGAATTTTGCTATTTGTCTTGATCTTTCTAGTTACTATAACTTTTAGACTACAGGGACAGTTGGATTAAAACCGTACAATCAATTCGTCATACAATTCGAATTCGGTATTCGACAGTGTTTAACTTCAAGGGCGCAATCAAACCGAAGTCAACAGGGTTCTTGGCAGCACAAATTCATATTTTATCATAGTTAATTTGATGCGTTTAGTCTAAAGTTAGAGAGGAGTACTTCACTACACACACTACATATCCTGCCCATGTAAAATTTAATTTGCTGATGATGTTCACACAGTACACGGAATNTACTTCACTACACACACTACATATCCTGCCCATGTAAAATTTAATTTGCTGATGATGTTCACACAGTACACGGAATAAAACAATTCCCCCTTGAATTTCTAACAAATTATCTGCCTAGGCGTTTGTAAAGTTGCTCAATACTGTCAACCACAGCTCAGTTCGCTACACATTACTCATCGTAGCGGGCGTGNTCTCTGGAAAAAATAAGTTTAGAAGTTACGTAAGATAATTTTCATAAGTATACAAATATTTGTAAAACTCAGCTAGATTAATAAGGAAGTCACAAGTTATTAATAATAATCAAAACCAACTAAATGAAAGCCTTGTCACGACAGTAGCAAAAAAAAAACATCAAAGCTAATCAACTAAATATACATATTAACTATTACTTTTTCTTATAATTTTTGTAGTTTCCCTATAACTTAATTAACCTGAAACAGCAATAAGAAGAACTCTTGCAAAATTACGTAATTATTTTTGTGTGTCAATGTCTTATTTGCCTCAAATGTATTAGCAATGTTTTCCATTCTCTTACCACACAAAATCACACCTCTTAGAAAACATACCAAATTTTTGTCAATGCAATGTAGCTAGTAATTACAGATCACAAGTAAAGACCAGTCTGTAAAACTTTCTTCCTATTATTTTCTCTTGAAAATATGTACGAGTGATTCCCTTCATATCTCCTGTATTTTTCTACGTGATATGAAGAACAGACTGTAGATTGCCCATAGACTATAGGCATTGCATAAGAATAGGCTAGGGGCACTAGGGCCGGTGCACCCCCCTCTCCTCTATAAAAACCTCACAATGATTTCAAAGCAGAAACACAAATGTAGCTAAAGTATGAAAAACATCAGCTATAAACAACTTTGTCAAATAACACATTTTATCAGCAAAAGTATTATTTACTGTTCATATAAGCCAGTGTGCCATGTGACACTACAGTTAGAAGTGATTGTGAAAAAGTAAACTTTTATTAACTTATTTTTGATATGCCCAAACAAAAATAGTTAAAACGTGCTCTCGTAGAGACCAACAAATGGTTGAAATACTGACAGATTCTACTTTTTAGCCTACTTTCTGAAGGAAAAAAAAGCTTCTGAGATTCACTTTCCTGTATGTGTGTATGCGAGTATGTGTATGTGTGTGTATCTATGGGTATGTGTGGTCGTGCTCCAATTGGCACTTTTTGTTAACAAAATGGTCACGTGACCCATTTACTAAAAACCAAACTCTGTGCCTTCGCGCATGTGTGTCCTCTTTCCAATTTTGAATAAATTAACAGAATTTCACCAAACTCAGTAAATATATAGCCGTTAGTAAGGACACCTGACTTTCATAGTTTTCAACCACTCTGGGTGCTTACTTTCAAAATGGCACTCATTTTAAAATTTAGGGTGATATATTATATCTTGAAAACAATTTTAACGATTTAAACCAAATTTTATATGAGGGCATTGGATTTTCAAATGGATATTACTGTTAGCCAACCATTTAGGAAGATAGCACCAAATGGGAAATTTAAGATATTACACTATACTTTGAAAACTATCAAATAAATTCNCAACCATTTAGGAAGATAGCACCAAATGGGAAATTTAAGATATTACACTATACTTTGAAAACTATCAAATAAATTCTCACCCAATTTGGCATGTAAGGAATACTATGACAGGCCAAATAAACGTAAGTGATTAAACTTGATTAAGCACTTACATTCAAAATGGTGGCCATACAAATATTTTAGTTTATTTGGTATATCTACTATACAATTTAACCATTTTCAAACAAATTTTATATGCTGAAAGTATATACTATAAGTACCATATACGCCAACATGCAACCATTTTGTCCGCCATTTTGTAAGCTAGCACCACATTAATAAATACAGTTTTATGTCATATTTTGGTAAACAATGAACATATTCCCACCAAATTTGGCAAACAAGTAATACTGTGACATATGATATTAAATTATATGTTTTAGGGACGTCAGATACTTGTTTTGAAAATGGCGGCCACATAGATATCTAGTTTGGTATGCTATATCGTCGCAACCATGTAATCAATTCCAACTTACCTTTGTATGCTGGCAGTATATATTACAGCTATCAAAGGCATCTACACGGAACATCTTTTGTCCACCATTTTGTAAAATATGCCAAATAAAATTATGTAATATCTCAGGAAACAATTGACAGATTCCTACCAAAATCAGCAAACTATTTGAATGTCACCAGGTGGTGTGAACTGCAATGTTTTAAGTAAGTCATGAACTTACTTTCAAAATGGTGGCTATATATATATCAGTTTATAACCTTTTTATTAATTAAATTAATTCCAACTTAACTTTCTATGCTGGCAGTATCAATTACAACCATCAAATCTGTCTATACAGAGGCTCATTTCTCTAACACTTTGTAAGTTAGCCCTACAAATAAAAATTAACGTTTTATATCATATCTCGGGAAACAATCAACCCATTTTTACCAAATTTGGCGAAGAAGTTTTACTGTGGTAGACTATGTAACTATATGTGTTGTCGCTACTAGGCCACCTGAGTTATACGGGTTGATGTTTAGTAGTTTATATAGTTAAATTATTTAGGTGCAGACTAAGGGCACCTGAGGTTGTTGCGTTAGGGGTAAACAAATACTCGTATTTTCCGTTATCTAACACACCAGTATTTTATTGGTCAAAAGGTCACATAGTTATTTACACACACTGGCGAGACTGAGCCCCCCTGTAAGTCGTAGGCCTGAAGGGCTGGTGGGCTGAATAATATGCGTCGGGGAAGGTTGTTGAAGGGAGACGTTTCTCTACTTATCTGTGACTGCTGCTTTTGGTGAGTTGTCTTCGTTGGTAGCTGAGGCATGGTGAGTTGGGTGCTCGGACTGCCTCTCGTTGGTGTGCTGTACTCAGCTGGCTTCTTCCTGTGGCTTTGACTGACTCTCGGAAGTCCGGGATGGGTTTCCGGGACTTTGTACTTCCTCTGCGACCTCGGCTGGCGTTATTGGTAGGTGAGCGCGTCTCCTCGGCTGCGGCTTACGTTTCTGACTTCCCCACCTTGTAAACTGCCACTACGTTTTCGGAAATGAACTCCTAAGTTCTCGGCACTTCTACCGGATTTGTCTCGGGAATTTACACATGAAGTTTCGGCAGTTCCTGGGTTCTCTCCTCGGTGACGTCACTATTGACTCACTGACTGACTGACTGCTCGTCTAGTCGCCATACGGCGCACAACTATTCCTTCTANCGGTGACGTCACTATTGACTCACTGACTGACTGACTGCTCGTCTAGTCGCCATACGGCGCACAACTATTCCTTCTCGGGGAATGGCGCCTCTCGGACTGGGGCTGCCACTCGTCTCCGGGAATTTACTCATATTCTCGGCACTGTTCTCGTCACACGACTGGCTTCTCCCGTTTCGGCTGCATCTATCTCGTCTCACGGCTGTACCGCCGAACAACTCCTGTCTCGGCTGGCGATAATTGCTCCCGAACAACTGACTGCAAACAACTGATTGTACATTACTGCCTGGGCCAAGTCCGTACTCTGGCCTGGTGATACGGCTGCCTCTCGCGCTGCTAACTGCTTTCTTCGCCTCGCATCGCGACTGAACAACTCATCGTGAACAACTGATTAAAACTCACTTCGAACGACTGACCATGACTGTCCGATCCCGAACTTTGGCTGCTTCGGAATTTAACCCGTATCCCGCTATATTCAAGTTGGCTGTCAGCTGTTTGTCGCGAAAGAAATCGGGAATCCCCCCGTGTACCTCGCACGTTTTTTGTGTAGGATTGTGTGTCTCGTCAGCTGCTCGCGCGCTCCAACTGGGGTGGAGGAAGGGTGGGGTAGGACGTATCCGGAGATTCCTGTAAGCTGTGTCGGCAGTAATTCTCATCGGGGGCACCCCCTGTTTCCTTCGCCAAGGGCTTATATCAGCTAATTCTAGGGACTTACCCTGTTTCTCTCAGCTTCGGTTTTTCCCAGCATATCCTTATACATCGGGACTGTCCCGAGGCTTATCCTCTCAGGGTGTGAATACAGAGCTATTCCTACCCTATGTACTCGTCACGCGTCACTATTTGTTAAGTGTGACAGACACTTATATTCAGAATGGCAGCTAAAATAACACTTTTCTTAGTATGCTATATTTTCTAAACTATGTAATCAACTTTAAGTTAACTTTGTATACTTGCAGTATGCAATCACTGAATGTGCTTATACATAACTTTTTTGTGTGAAAAATATGGAGGTTTTATGGATTATCTCAGGGGCCAATAAACGGATTCCCAACAAATTATTGACACAAAAGGGGCTATTGTAGACCATGCAAACCTACATGTTTTAGGTGGCTCAGCCACTTATTTTCCAAATGACGGATCTGTAAATATTTTAGGTTAGTAAAACCTATCATTAAAACATTAGATTGATTAAAATTGAACTTGATACTTGAATCTGACCTCCATAATGCAGTTTATTGCGCACTAGCTTATGGTAAGATATTTTCTGGATTCAAGTCCCAGTAAGGCACTTTAGTATTTGTAATTGTCTCACTACTGTTGCATTTGTTTCTGGTTGCATATCTAATGATATTGCTTTTAATGATACATCAAGTCCTACCTACCAACTCAGCTTTTAAGAAATTATTTAAAAATTAATTGCATTCATATTGAGGAAAGTCGGCTCATTAGTTATATCAGTAACTTCTTGTATAAATATATCCTGGTGTATCATGAATCATTAGATTAAAATATTAAAATTTAACTGCTAGTATAATTTTACAAGAAAGGTATTGTATTTTACGGTTTCTGGAAATATTTATAAAATGTGTGCCCTCTCCAAAATTATGATCATCTTTTATCACTGCGATAGCCCAAAGATATAATAAGTAATATTATGCTGTTTCTCTGTATACCTACAAGCTGGAACTATATGCTTCATTTCGTTAGAACCAGTTCCACACACACCAAAAACTCTTTGGCAACAAGCTTGAAATGGAACTGCAAATTTCATTACTGACCATAGTTCTTAGTACGTAATCTGTGTTTCACTGAAACCACTTTCTTACAGCTTTAATTTATGTTGCAAATGGCAATTCTGTTTGTTCTTTATTCAAAGCCTCTTTTCTGCCCAACAAAAAATATTGGCATACAGAATTAGTTCATTGTATATTGGTTATGGTGTTTTACATGCAACACCATCTAATGCAGTATTCATGGAAGGTTGTTTACAGATTGTTCCTTAGTCTCATGCAGTGATACATGATAGTAGCCTTTATATGATAGAGCAGTGTTGCTCCATTCACATGGAAAAGTCTATCTCAAGATTGACGACAAACTTTCTGTCATCTACAATACAGAAAGTTACGGGAAATGATAAACAAATACAAGGAGACTTGTGCCACAGAAAATAAGTGTCAACATGCTTGGTAGGGATAATATGCATGGTAGATTGCCCAGGTAATTGCCATGCATAGAATAGCACAATTCTTTCCACACAGGCAACCGTTGGTGGCCGTTTCAAACGACCACTGCTGCAATGCAATGCAATAGATTAGTTTGTGATGGCTTTTGATTAAGAATGTAATAATACACAAATGAAAAAAAATTGTTTTTAACAAGTGTAAATAATTTAACTGAATTCTGGAAATATTGCTTGACAAATCTCAAAGTTAGTTCAGTTCTCTTGTTTACAAATTTTGAAACCCTGGAAATTTTTATTTGGTCTTGTAAATGAAAGTTAATAAGATGAATTGAAGGTACACTGTTACTACTTCTTAAAACTAGCTTTCGGCTCTCAGTCGACTTGGCAACTAACCAACATAAATCGGAGCACTGGTCAAGCCGAGGCCAATATCCACAGTAAAAATTAATGAATGTCGCAAACCAAATTAACCTGGAAAATACAAATCAAAGAAACGCTGCTTTCTCAGTCAGCCATATTCACAACCTTATTCAATCAAAAAACTCAATTACAACTACCGGGAGTCAAATTTCCATAGATAAAAGTACTGAATACAACTCTTGCAAAAAAAATAAATTTATAAGATTGTGTCTAGCGAGGCATGNATTTCCATAGATAAAAGTACTGAATACAACTCTTGCAAAAAAAATAAATTTATAAGATTGTGTCTAGCGAGGCATGCCCTCCAAAAATCAGGCTAACAAAGAAAATTTCTTAACGGTGAAGAAATTGTCAGACAGCAATTGTCATCTTGATGTCCTTCAGCGGAACCAGTTCCATTTCAATAGATTTTTACTGTAGAAGTGGATTCACCAGCAACTATTTAGGACTCTAGATGCAATGCCTGCAATAACAATGATGAAAGAGGAAAGGCACAGAAAGAATCATAAACAATTTTTTTATCCCCAATTAAAAAAAAATTTATACTGGTTCACTATCCGTTTATTAATATACTGATTGACATAAACCAAGGAATACTCTTTTTCATACACAGCCTTCTTTATGTGGATTTCCATGAAAGATAAAAAATGTTTGAAAGTACCTTGTGATATCCTAAAATACTACATAAATTTTGAACTGACTCTTTTACCTTGCCCATTGAACTGTCTGCTTTTCGATCGCAAAGATGTTATTGGATGCAGTTGTTGCCCAACATGACTATGACTATGCCGTAATAAGAATAAAGCAAAGAGAAGTGTTTGCTCATTTTAATCACAATTATCATCCAGAAGACATATGTTGTCTGTTATTTGTCTGTGTAGTGTGTCGTTACACATGGAACACTTGGCGATGCCACCAAGTAGCTCCACCAAGTAGAATGTAAACGTAACTTGGTTGTGCTGAGTAGCCCGTGTGCAAGAGACCTACGAAATGCTTGCATTTTACTAAGGAATACAACAACAGGNACTTGGTTGTGCTGAGTAGCCCGTGTGCAAGAGACCTACGAAATGCTTGCATTTTACTAAGGAATACAACAACAGGATGATAGTTTTGGAACACTGTCACATTTTTGGATAAATCAAAAATCACTTTACTTAGATCCAAGGGGAAAGAAAAATGTGTGATGCAAGTCTAACATATAACTCCAATCCAAACACATTCTTCCAACCATTAAACATTGAGATGGTGCTGTAATGGTTTCGGGATGTATGGCTGATAATAAAATGGAAATCTAGCTGCAATCCAGCATGCAATGAACAATTATGATATACTTGGAGATGATGTGCAGTAATTTACACAATAAGTGGTGGTGTATACTTTCCAGCATAACAATGGCCACCCTATTTGAACCCACTTGAGCATCTGTGGGCACATTTCCATGTACAGAACAGAAAACTATTTGTCTGTAAAATAAAAACCATTTTGAGATTATTCCTGGAAGAATGATCTCATTTCACCCCAAAAGCAACGCAGAATTTGAACAGCATGCTACGGCACATTCAATTATTATAAAAGCTTGAGGTATGAACACTGACTTAAAATGTGCATATTAAAGAACGGTGTTGCTGTATTGTGTGTATCAATACTTTGCTGGGCAGAAAAAAGATGCTTGAGGGGCATTTCACGTGAAGTGGACAGCGAAAAAAAAGTGAGGTTCTGAAATTTGATCATATTCNAAAAAGATGCTTGAGGGGCATTTCACGTGAAGTGGACAGCGAAAAAAAAGTGAGGTTCTGAAATTTGATCATATTCTGCCTAATAGTACTTCTGGTATGATGTTTATTTGACAAGTTATAGACTTCTAAAAAATTGTCGTAATTGAAATTACAAAGTTTTGAAAGTAGCTTTTCGAATTTTACAAATTAACAATAAAATANGAAAAAAAAGTGAGGTTCTGAAATTTGATCATATTCGGCCTAATAGTACTTCTGGTAGGTATGAATGTGAACACATAATATTTTTTTGTATGATGTTTATTTGACAAGTTATAGGCATCTAAAAAATTGTCGTAATTGAAATTACAAAGTTTTGAAAGTAGCTTTTCGAATTTTACAAATTAACAATAAAATANTCTAAAAAATTGTCGTAATTGAAATTACAAAGTTTTGAAAGTAGCTTTTCGAATTTTACAAATTAACAATAAAATATTAAACATAGCAACTTATATAGAAGATTTACTGTTCTTTTGAACTATAAAATAGAAAAACAAAATATATTTCATGTACAAAACCGGGAGTAAACATTTCAAACCAGAATTTTAGTCACTTCGACCCATTTTTTTAATTTCAAAATATAGCTTAAAGTATTTTAAAAATACATTAGAAAATTCAAAATGGGATCTGCATTAGTTTAGGAGTTAGATGGATTAATGTACATACGCGTCGCAATGGGCGTGATATCTGGCGCTTGCTTAGGTCAGCTGGTTTGAGCAATATTGCATTAAAACTCGCAGCATTATTATTATTTTATCCCGTTCAAGCGTATTTAAGCTCTTACAATGATGTGGGGTAAGTATTATTCAAATTAATAAAATATTATAAAGAACAAAAATTATTAGGAAGCAATAGAAAAAAGAATTATGTAAAAGTGAAACGTGACTAGTAGTGCCATCTCTTAGCAGCGAGAAGTACTACTTATTCTTCAAATAGAATCAAAGCTATGTACAAGAAAGTGATAGAAATATGACGCCAAGCGGTTTCGTATGTTCAGTTATTTTTTTAGTGTTGCTCTAACCTCTCAGCGACTTGTGCACATTCTAAGATAGTTATTATTTTATAATGGTGTCGTACGGTGATCAATGTTTTAATCCATTTTGCTTGGTACTTCATCGANTCGTACGGTGATCAATGTTTTAATCCATTTTGCTTGGTACTTCATCGAAAGTTAAAAAATTTAAGGAAAATTTCTGAATGTTTAGCTTAAAAATGGGGTTTTTCACTAGATGTTTACGCATGTGCATCCTGTAGGAAACGACTTTTAAATGAAACACTTCCAGTAGCTAAAAAATATATTGTGCAGTGCAGTCAAACATCGAGTAATCTTCACAAAACGGCCATGATGAACCGTTCATTCCCAAAGATAAGTTTAAACATTGACGCAGGTACCGCCACTGTCGAGGACATGGTGGCTTATCTGGTCAGAGTTAATGCCCTCCAGACACTGACTAAAAAGTGCTTGGAGCTTGCGGGTATTATAATGAGGTAGACTATCACTGTTGTATTTTGAAGTACGAATATATTGTCTCGTATATATTCACAAATACACAACATCAAAACTTTCGAGGTGCGGTACTGTCATAATTTATTTACTCGTATTCACGGGGCGAATTCGTGGTTGAGTGGGGCTTCTTTGGACGACGAATTCTATACTTAACTCAGCGGTGAGTGTGGGTAGGCTGTCATCTGGGAATGAGTTCCAGCGAAGTGGTAGGCCGTGGAAGCCGGCCCGCCGGTGCTGATTCTCCCTGGGCTGCTGTTCGGACTCGTACTCACGTCTTCNTGAAATACGCCCGATTATTTGGTTGATATCTCGTGAATTCCCTGTACTCCACAGATCTCGCGGCGGGCGAGAGGTGTCCGTGGTGAAGGGGGAAGGCCTATGCTTCAGCTCCACGTGTACTGAAAATTTTCCACCGGCCCTGGTTCCACGTGCCGTCTGGAAGGCGCCTAGCGAAGTGCGCGAGGCGGGGTGGTGTGAGGGGGTGATGGATGTGAGCCAATGTCGTGCTATAATCCCTAAACCGGCACGCGACAACATAATTCAACCCAAACCGACACAACCATACAAAACCAAGACATTTTGAAGCAGTTAAAGGAGAAATTTAATGATCCATCTACTTCTACTTCAATTAAGACTATGATATTCACTATGGCACCTACGTCATGGAGTGAAAATAAACTTGCAGAAGAATTTGGAACAGCCAGGCGACAAGCGAGAAAAGCAAAGAAACTTGTCGATCAATTCAGTATCTTGTCATCTCCAAACCCACGCGGTGGCCGTAAACTACCAGCAGAGACCGAAAACTCGGTGAAATGTGTTTATCTACGAGAAGACATTAGCCGAATAATGCCTGGCAAAAAAAAGATTTTATATCCGTTAAATTAGATGATGGAAAAAGAACGCACATACAAAAACAGCTTCTGCTGTGCAACATTGATGAACTTTAGACTCTGGAACACATATGGTATGCGTTTGTACTTACCATCAAAACGTAAAGCTGATGTTGAATGGAAGAGACATTGCCAATCTTACAGCTGGAACTGCCATGCAACTTTCATCTTATAAGGATTGCCTTCGCAAGATGATGTGTCCCAATCCAACACTGACGTGTCATTTAATGACTACAAAGACAACGCCAAATGAACGCTGTGATTTTTGTCCTGGCTTAAGTGCAATTTGAGAGCATTTAAAAATCCTATTTGATAACAATCAAGTGACAGACGTGCAGTTTGAAAAATGGGTTGGTACAGACCGCTTCACGATATCTACTCAACTATTGTCTTCTGATAATTTTGTAGATGACTTATGCGACGCTTTGGACTCTTTGAAACCTCATGCTTACATTGCAGAGGAACAGGCGCTTTATTTTAAGGAGACTATCGATGAAGGTCAAATTCTCGTACAATGTGATTTTGCAGAAAATTATAGTTTTGTTGTCCAAGATAATGCTCAATGTTTTCATTGGAATAACGAACAGGCAACACTTCTAAATCGGTTTTTTATTATAGAGATGGCAGTGAAGTAAAGCACATCTGCATTGTTATGATTTCGGATGACTTAAAACATGATACAGCCACCTTCTACGTTCCCCAAAACGTACTACACAAGCATCTTTTAGAAAAAAGCAATATTTGTATCTAAAATTATATATATAACCGACGGGGCTTCACAACATTTTAAAAATAGATTCAACTTTGTGAATCTATTTTATTACAGAGAAGATTTTAATGCAGATGCAGATATACATTTTCATGCAACGTCTCACGGAAAGGGGCCATGCAATGGTCTAGGGGGGAACCTCAAACGTTTAGCTACGCATGCAAGTCTACAGTTACCTTCAAGTGGAGCAATTGTTACACCAATGCAATTATACAAATGGGCAAAATCATCTTTAAAACAAAAATCCATAGACGATATTCAACGTCAGAGAATGTTTTTGCAGCCCCGGTTTGCATCTGCAATCACCATTCCAGGAACTAAAAAGTTACACGTCTTTATTCCAACAATCGGAGACCTTCTTGTAAAAAGGACTACTCCTAGCATAGATTCCCATTTTAAAGTTGTAAAACTTACAAAATAAAATAGTTCTTCCATTGTTACAATGTTGTTTCATTATGTTATAATTATGATATTACAGCAGTTATACTAAGTATGTTTATTCGCGCAAACCAGCCCACCTAAGCAAGCGACAGATCACGCCCATTGCAATGCATATGTACATTAATCCCTCTAACTCCTAAACTAATGCAGATCCCATTTTGAATTTTCTAGTGTACTTTTAATATACTTTAAGCTATATTTTGAAATAAAAAATTTTTTTAAAAATTGGTTGAAGTGACTAAAATTCTGGTTTGAAATGTTTACTCCCGGTTTCGTACATGAAATATTTTTTGTGTTTCTAATTTTATTTTATAGTTCAAAATAACAGTACATCTTCAATATAAGTTGCTATGTTTAATATTTTATTGTAAATTTGTTAAAATTGAAAAGCTACTTTCAAAACATTCTAATTTAAATTACGACAATTTTTTAGAAGTCTATAACTTGTCAAATAAACATCATACAAAAAAAATATTGTGTGTTCACATTCATACCTACCAGAAGTACTATTAGGCCGAATATGATCAAATTTCAGAACCTCACTTTTTTTTCGCTGTCCACTTCACGTGAAATGCCCTTTGAGTGATACGGGGTACATTCTGAAAAAATACATCTTACAGATTGGCATCCTAACTCCCATGATGTTAATCTGATAGAGTAACTGTGGGATGTTGTGGAATGAGGCCTTTGTTTTGCACATTCTACACCATCTCAATAGGTTTACGGGCTGTCATCAGGGATATAATAGTGTCAAATCCCAGTGAATACTGTTACATGTTGCCGCCCTACTTCTCTTACCTTGCCCTGTCCCACTGAAGCGTCCGAAGGACAGTGTGTCAAGGGCACCTCTGGTAACTTGACGAGTGCGCTGAGCTTTACAAAGACAGTCTGTAGCTGCTGTGATAAGCCTATCAGGACTTGTGCCTCTTTCTGCCTTTGAGGAGCTTGAATGACTGGGGTAAATAGTTCTGGTCATCACCCAAGCCTCTCTCAGTGAGAATAATAAGAGTGAATTATATGACTGTAAAAAATACAGAAATGGCGATAAGGACTTTAATTAGAATTAAGATTGACATTAAATACCGCAATCAATGGGAATAACAAGAGTTAATAGTGGAGATAGATAGTTTAATGTGGTAAATAATAGCTGTTGGTATTTGTATAGCATTATAAATAAATTAAAAATTATATTCAGTTGTTTTATTTTATTAAGACCTCCATTACTCACGAACTTCGATACGTCCCTCTGGAAACTAGTAACAGTACATATCAGCAACTAGTGAAATCTCTGCTATGACATGTCTGGACCATCCTCCATGCTAAATGTGAACCAACAAAGAGCTACCTAGGTGATCACAACGGGCAACATGGAAGTTAAATAATAAATATGGTAAAATTTACAAAAATACTTTTCAATGAACATATGAAAATATATATTAAAATATTGTACAAAAATTGACATTTATTATTTTTAATTAATAACAATATTTTATGTCTCTGTTATTACATGAGCACAAAGTGCTCCCTCATTAATGCAGATTTATTCTCATTTTCACGAAGAAATTACAAGCCATTTTGTGAAATAGTAATATGTTGATCTTCAATGGATTCATACAATTACTATTATACTTGATTATTTTTAATCCAATAATTTTGTTTTGGCAGAGTTTAAAGGAGCTCCTACCTTATACTATAATTTTCTGAGGGAAAAAGGGGGGAACTAAATTATGGCTAGCCTGTAGTTAACGTCATTATGTACAGCAATTTCACATTAAAATGCCAATGCAACAGCAAAATAAGTTCAATGCAAAAATATTTAACAACACAGAGCATGAATTACTATAACACTGTAATTTCAAACATTTGAACTTACATAATTGTTAGATAAAAATGTGTACTACCGAAGGTTAGGTATTGTTGTGATTTCAAATTTGTGCTGCTTTTGTTTACTAATTTCTTCGGCAGAGGACATGCTTGTGTTTTGCAAGTCAGTGTTAACCTGACAATGTGATATGTTGTATACTGTTAGCATATGTGCCCTGGTTTACCATGGATTCAAGGGAGCCATGTTATGGCAGTTGTACAGTTTGCACTTGTTTTTGTAAACTCTGCTTTGTGAAATTGGGCCATCATGGGTCTGGCCAGCCCACAACAAATTTACCTGCTCGTTCAGCTACCCCCCCCCCCCC
>NQII01005367.1:31164-93664 GCA_002778355.1 Clitarchus hookeri
CCCCCCCCACCACTATTGTGTGCATATGAGTGTTAAAACCTCTTTGTTAGGTTATTGAGGTTTTTAAACTGGGATGCTGTAGTGACCAGAGCCAATTATGAGCCGAGAAGCATCACCTAAGGCAGACTTCTGTCCGGCTTTGGGCCTCATCAAGAGGTTGCTGTGAATTACTAACATGGGAGCTGTCTAGTTTATTTCTAAGTTTAGAATCCAGTAAGGGACTCAATACTTACCCTGGGGAGGAGTGAGTAAGTGGAGAGATTTAGGCGGCTCTTAACATCTGGGGTCTTGAAAGCCAATGAGGGTGAAATGAGGTGAGTATGGAGCAGCGCGGGAATGAAAGGGCGGGGGAACGGGAGATATCCGAGAAAACCCGCCAACCAATGGTATCGCCCGGCACGATTCCCACTTGTGAAAATCCGGAGTGAACCGGCAGGGGATTGAACCCAGTTCACCTTGGTGGGAGGCGTCTAGTCTAACCACTCAACCACCGTGGCCCCCCCTCAGGAGGAGGTTGACCTTACTGGATTTAGAGTGATTTGTTTCACTCTCAATATACGAGAGTCCCCCAGATATTGTAATATTAAAGTTTCATTAAGTTTGGCTTGCAACAATAACTCAATTTTATATTGGGTTCAGGTTCTTTTTAAGTTAGGTTAGGCCCATTTGGCTCATGCANGTTGACCTTACTGGATTTAGAGTGATTTGTTTCACTCTCAATATACGAGAGTCCCCCAGATATTGTAATATTAAAGTTTCATTAAGTTTGGCTTGCAACAATAACTCAATTTTATATTGGGTTCAGGTTCTTTTTAAGTTAGGTTAGGCCCATTTGGCTCATGCATCGCAGTTGTATTTTTGAATTTTAAATTGTGTTGCTTTATGCCAATATCACAAGATGCAATGGCTTAGAAAGTTAATTTGAAATTATCTGAAAATGTTTACACGGCAGTCAGGGATTTGTCTGAATTTTCATGTTTTTTAGATTAACCATGGGGTGCACTTACAGAATGAGTCTTACNACGGCAGTCAGGGATTTGTCTGAATTTTCATGTTTTTTAGATTAACCATGGGGTGCACTTACAGAATGAGTCTTACGAATTGGTAAAAGATTTTCACAATCTGAATTATTGAGGATTACCTGACTAAATTGTTCTGTTATAACATAATCATCACAAAATCAAATTTCTGATCTATTTTTAGCTTATTTTCCGAAGGAAAGAACGAACAGCTTATGAGATCACTTTCCTGACTGAGAGTGTTTGTGCGTGTGTCCACCTCGCCNTTTCCGAAGGAAAGAACGAACAGCTTATGAGATCACTTTCCTGACTGAGAGTGTTTGTGCGTGTGTCCACCTCGCCCTTCAATTTTTGAATACCTCAACCAAATTCATCCAAAGTCAGTACACACACGGTACTTAGTAAGAACATCTGGCTTTTATAGTTTTCGACCACATCTGGCAGTTACTTTCAAAATGGTGGCAAATTAAATATTTAGGATGTTATCTTGAGAACCATTAAACCAATTGAAACCAAATTTTGTATGTTGAAAGAGCATCATGTAAGCATAACATTTTTAGATGAACATTGCTGTTGGTCAACCATTTTGGAGGATAGCACCAAATAAAAATAATAAGATTTTACATTAAATCTCCAAAACTACTACACCAATTATCAACCAAACTGGCACATAAGTAACACTGTGGGTGGCCAGGTACACGTAAGCGATTAAACTTCATTAGGCACTTATTGTCAAAATGGCAACCATGCAATTTTTTAGGTTTATTTAGTATATCTACCATACCATATAACCAATTTCTACCAAATTTTATATGCTGAAAATATATATTACAAGCATCATAAATGCTAACACATAACCACTTTTGTCAGCCATTTTGTAAGATGGCACCACATGAAATAATAGTTTTTATGTCATATCTCGATAAACAATTACAGATTCCTACCAAATTTGGCAAACAAATACTACTGCGGCAGATGATGTAAAATTGTATGTTTTAAGTATTGCAGACAACTTATTGTCAAAATGGCGGACATACAGGGTGAGTTGTTAATGTATGCTAACCCGACATGAGCGGATTCCTTAGGAAAAATAGATAGGTGAACTTAGAACATCGGATCTAAAGTGATTTCAGAGTGTGGTAGAGGCCCTGGAACGTTGCAATTGGAAATGTGTTATGCAACAATCAATTGGTAACCACTTGCGAATAAGCAACGGAAATTGGCATACAGGCAAAAGTTTACAGGGCAGATTACCACACAAAATGGCATTACGGAGAGTACACCCCTTCATACATTAAATAGGAGTTGGCACTCTCCAATTGCTTAAAAATTTGTAACCCTGCACTTGAAGCAATTTGACATGACATGTTAGTAATCAGCATTAAATAGAAAAGGTTGCCTTCATAGTATTCACTAATCTCTATTGTTTCCTGAGAAAACACATTTTAAGTTGGAAAGCAGATTAATGGTTGCCTTGAAGGTACCACTGTCGTGCAGGAAGTGTGAACTGATACCCTGGCTAACGTCCCTGTCCTAAGGCAACAGGTTTGTAAGATTGTGGACGGCTGAGAAGTTACTGCGGGAATGTGCACCATTGCATTGGTTCCTGTTGTCGTACCAAGTGGCGACAAAGTTGCCTGCCTGTTAGCATTGCGATGGTAGTTTATACAGCAGACAGTTGTTCACAACGCGTGTGATGGAGTGTAGTAATGAGGAACTGACAGACATGCATCTCACGCATGGTAGATGCGCGTCATCAATACGCAGAAAAGTTTCCAGCTCAACTTTTACCAGTTGGATGTGCATTCACTTCAGTTCATCAGCGTTTGGACGACGACCTGCACAACTACTTGAAGACGTACCACTGAATCTACGAGAAGACGTGGTACATAATGGTGCACTAGCACACTTCAGTCGCACAGCAATACATAGATGCGTGGTACCCAGCGCGTTGGATTGACCAAGGTGGGTTAGTGGGTTGGCCATCCACATTACANAGCAATACATAGATGCGTGGTACCCAGCGCGTTGGATTGACCAAGGTGGGTTAGTGGGTTGGCCATCCACATTACAGAACCTAAACCCAGCCAACTTCTACTTGTGTGGTCACTTAGCGGCACAAGTGTATGCAGCTGACGTGGACAATGTGGAGGATCTCTGGCAATGTATTCAAGATGCATGTCGTACCGTACAGGCTAATACCGGAATGTTGCAGCATGTGCACGAGTCTCATATGAGCATCACATTTGTTCATGTATGGAAATGGGTGGCTCACACTTTGACCATACGCTGTAACCATGTAAACACTTCGCATTCGAAATAAATCACTGATACTCACAACAGGTGTTATTGATTATTTGGACTGACCCCACAATACCACCATTTACTAAGGGGTCGTTTACCTGCATTAGAACAAAAGCATGAACCAGGTTGTCAGGTGGTATGTCTTGGACCACAGTGACAAACGGACTGCCTACCTCCTAGGAAACCGTTTATCTGATTTCCAACCAAACATGTAATGATAGGGNTTCTCAGGAAATGATAGGGGTTAGCGGATACTACTAACGCAACCTTTTTTTATTGCCTTTTTAATGTTGATTATTAACATGTCATGTCAAATTTCTTCAAGAGCAGTGTTACAAAGTTCTAAACAATTCAATTTTGGAACTTGGAGCTACAACAAAGACAAGAAATAAATTGTCAAGTCATAAATTAAAATTTGAATAAAAACCCAATAGTTTTCACGCTATCTACATGGAAAAGAAGTAGATAAGTATGGTAGGACGTTAGCAGTAGTAAACAAATGTATGTTCTGATGCAGGATTGAGAATGCTGAATGTGGAACTAATAAATTTGTCACTACTGATGCTCCCTCAATTCATCTAGACGACGGCCATGTTAAATAGTCATAATCTTGGAAGGTAGCTGTGANGTCACTACTGATGCTCCCTCAATTCATCTAGACGACGGCCATGTTAAATAGTCATAATCTTGGAAGGTAGCTGTGATTGTGAGCTACAGACATTTTAAAAGCTGATGGTCATATTTGTTTTATAATACAGAGTTTACAAAATCGAACGTCTGTATTTACCACATGATTAAAAAATATTTTTTCCACCTGACAGTGCTCTTAAATATACTGACCAACTTGTTCCACGTTTGACCTCCTGAATTCTGTGCCAGAACTCTAAATACAGTTCCGGATACAATTCTTTAATAACTGTATTTCAAACAGTATTCCACTATTCCACTACCTACCTTTGAACAAAATTAACTTTCAGATTTAATTATTTGGTGTTAATTATTATGCCCCAAGCCCTCTTAACATCAAAATATAACAGGAATAATTAAAGCAGTTCAGCCTGTTTTTTTCATCTCTGATTAAGTGGGTTTGAACATGTGCAAACTCTCACGAGTCTGTGAATATCTTCTCAGCTATTAAAATATTGATATAGTGAATCAGAACTTTTTTTNATGTGCAAACTCTCACGAGTCTGTGAATATCTTCTCAGCTATTAAAATATTGATATAGTGAATCAGAACTTTTTTTTGTAGAAAATGATATTCTTTTCATTCATGTCCATGCAATTTTTCATGTAAGTAATTGTATGGTAGCTGTTTCTTAAAAACTATTTCAAATATTTTCATCGGCAGCCATTTCGCAATGCACCACGTTGTAAAACTAAGAAGCTCGAGGAATTACGGCATGTTTTACTACAGCCTTGACAATTTCAAGTNATGTGCAAACTCTCACGAGTCTGTGAATATCTTCTCAGCTATTAAAATATTGATATAGTGAATCAGAACTTTTTTGTAGAAAATGATATTCTTTTCATTCATGTCCATGCAATTTTTCATGTAAGTAATTGTATGGTAGCTGTTTCTTAAAAACTATTTCAAATATTTTCATTGGCAGCCATTTTGCAATGCACCACGTTGTAAAACTAAGAAGCTCGAGGAATTACGGCATGTTTTACTACAGCCTTGACAATTTCAAGTNGCAATGCACCACGTTGTAAAACTAAGAAGCTCGAGGAATTACGGCATGTTTTACTACAGCCTTGACAATTTCAAGTCCCAAATTTCAAAATTTTATGAGTTACTTGCCTTACTTGTTCAAAATGTGTAAAAAATTTTCCTGTAGCCCAAACATAATGATGGAAGATGAAGCACTCATTTCGCTGCTTCATGCATCTGGGACCTAAACTGACACTTTCTCGCTCGCTTAACACAGGAGTTATGCACAGTCTACATCGGAATATTTGTTTATTACCATGTTTTTACGGATTTACATATATCATGGTCATTATCTTGCTTTGGTACTCTATAAATTAAGTGAAAAAGTTTATTGGCACTCATATAAGATCAAACTGAATACAAGTCACCTTGCACTGTCTGCGTTAAAACAATTTAACACAAAATGACATTACAACCTTTGACGTGGATAGGAGTATGCTTCTAAATAGCGATATTAAAGAAAGCAGGATCTTTTTTGCCTTCCTTGATGACTTAACAAGGCACTTAAATACAAGACAATCAACATTATAACGGAGCTTTACGAAATGGAAAAGCTGAACCTTCAGGAATGCCAGCCAACTAAGAAAAGTGGATACTAATTTTTTACATTTTTCAAGCTGGTAGTGACTGTCAGACTACTCACCTCGCAACATGACAAACCGGGTTCAATTTCCAGAGAGGTCAAACCCGGGTTTACAATTGTAAAAAACATGGAGGACATAGCCACTGGCTGGTAGGTAATGTCGGGGTACTCCCGACACTACCATCACTGCATTCCATTGCTGCTCCATCTCCACTTCTTCACCACGATCAGCGCTTACATCCTTGGCTGTTTAGTGTCGTTTACGTCTCTCATTTCAGTTGGTGAACTGAAGATGATGTTTGACCTATTACACACCTACACTGGATTGTTTCATGACCTAAAGAACATATTGGGCAGTGTTTAGAAACCTACGTAGTTTAGAAAATTACCCACATTTTTCATCTCCTTTCTCAATTAACGTTAATTTTGTGGCCGTAAATTATCACATTTAACTTACAGGTGCCATGTACATACATAGCTATGCCGTGAAAGACTGGTTTTGCACATACCTTGCGAACAATTCCTGATAATGTTTAAAATTGCTGCTTCAAAACTACAAATCTTTGTGAGAGCGTTTTTTCTTTTATAAAACTCGCAACTCCTCAGCTTATAGTAAATATTATCACCTACTAAATAGACAGTTTCCTTGTTTGGTGCTAATAACTTAAACCTCAATATTAAAAGTTTGGTCAGATAATAATGAGAAAAAAATGCAAAGGAGAAAATGAGCTGTGTGCAGAAGTATATATGTTAAAAATTCCATGTAACTGCAATGTATTGTATTTAGCCACAATACCATTTTGTTAAATGATTCATTTTCATGTAACTACAATTTTCTTTTGATTGTATAACAATATATTTTGAACAGTCTCAGCATATTTCCACCTGTACTTTGCTGTGAATTCCAAAGTTATTTTGTGCAACAAAATAATGAGAGTTGGTTACTTTTCTTACGTGGGGACTTGCCTAACAAAATAAGCCAAATAGACGTTTATTTAGAACAAAGTACATCTTGTGTAGACACAAACGAACATGCAGTCAGGTGGTTTCCCCCATTCAACCGCTACGTAGTCAGTCTGGGTGTGAGTGGTTGTCGCTACTTGGCAGCTCTCACTAGCTTACTTTTCGAACGCTGGCCGGGAGCTGGTCTATAGAGCGTAATGCATGTGTGCTATAATACTGTAACAAACAATCGTGTAAGGAATTTGGAAAACTAGCAACCATTTTCGTGCAAACGTCACAGCAACTGAACGTGTAATGTCATCTCATTTCAAAATACTTTAGTTTCAGCACCTTAATTTCTGCTAGCGTTTACCTACATCATGTGCAGCTCATGGCATAGAAAAGTATTGTTTTATGCAATTTATTAAATTGGTTTCATTGTCAACATCGCTTTTATTTAATTAAAATACGGTATTTAATTTAAGCACACTTGGATGGACATAGCCTTGGGTAATGCACATGCGTATTTTAAAACTGTCCACTTATTCATCTACTATCCTAGGTTATTTTAGGTGGTCCAGTTAGATTGGTATACTAGGTTGAAGAATGCTAAGTGAAAATGTGCATGCGCAGTAGTGCGCAATAAAAACGGCAAGGTTATTCCACAAACATTCTTTAACAAAAAAACCATTTAATATTTATGAATAAAATGCAGTTGTTATACAGAAACATTTGTTGTCGTNAAACATTCTTTAACAAAAAAACCATTTAATATTTATGAATAAAATGCAGTTGTTATACAGAAACATTTGTTGTCGTCCTGCGACTAATACTAATCTGGTCTCAAACTACATTGAGATTTTCCTTCAACTCAGGGCTAGAGAAAATGTCTCGAACTCTTAACGTTATACCTGAATATTATATGTAAAATAGCCATATTTGACAGATTAATTTGTGCGGATCGTTTGAATATCATTACTATTTTAACTAGACTGTAGNATGTAAAATAGCCATATTTGACAGATTAATTTGTGCGGATCGTTTGAATATCATTACTATTTTAACTAGACTGTAGCCCAATATATTATTACTTTTCAAATTCAGTTTACTTCTGTTGTAAAATACTTTTCAGTTAATTTAGAAAATAATGTGGCTTTCACTACTCATTTTCATAAATAAATCTGAATAGCCTAAAAGTATTCTTTAAAACATTTTTTTTCCCAAGGTTTCTGTTTTGTTTTAATCAAAATCCAATGTTCGTATTACAAATTATTTCGGTAATTGCTTGTTGTGTCCACAGTATTGCGTTAGTCTGAACGTACAATGAAATTAGACTTAAGTTAAACTTCATTTCAGAAGAACATGTAAATTATTACATAATAATTTCATTTTTGTTTTATTAAATATATCAACACATATGATTTATTAGTTCAGAAATTGTTGTGTTTGCTTCAGACTTCACTCGAATTAATACAAACCACCTTATGATTTTTTTACAGGATTTTCAATAATTTCAGTTTGGTTACTGTATATTTATTAATAATTTACAAATAAAAAGTTTATTTTTAATTTGAAAATGCAGCGACCTCTACTCCATTTCAGTTCAGAATTCCACTGAAATGAAACTACCTTGTTAATTACAGTCCGGAAAGCTGGAGTTTTAGCTGGTTATATCACAGGTGATGGGAATGTGTGGTTTTGGTGGTGTGTCTGCTATCTTAGATGACATCATAGCCACCATCTTNTTATATCACAGGTGATGGGAATGTGTGGTTTTGGTGGTGTGTCTGCTATCTTAGATGACATCATAGCCACCATCTTTTGTTGCTCATCTTGACTGTCTTTGACCTTGAAGTCTGGATTGCCAGCCATCCGAATTTGGCTTGAAAACACTAGTTCACAGACATGTTGCTTAGTGTATAAAATTTAAAAGTTAAATAAACATATGCATTAATTTTAAAAAATAATAANAGTTCACAGACATGTTGCTTAGTGTATAAAATTTAAAAGTTAAATAAACATATGCATTAATTTTAAAAAATAATAAATTTATACCTTTAATTTATTTTACTTCCAACATGGTCTCACCAATCATATGATTTTATAAACATAATTTAAACCCCAATGGATGAACTCAGTAAATGGGTGGATGATAAGAGTATGGGGAGTGGGGATGGAGAAGGCTGAAAGTGAGGAAGTGAGAATGTATTAGGCTTTTGTGAAGTGTGATGGAATGGCAGAGAGAGGTGGAAGCGACAATGGGAGGAATACTTGCCATGGTTTCACAGTCCACAGTTGTATTTGAGAGTCAATTTGTAGGCATCAGTGTGGTTAATAGCATGTACAAAAAAAANTGGTTTCACAGTCCACAGTTGTATTTGAGAGTCAATTTGTAGGCATCAGTGTGGTTAATAGCATGTACAAAAAAACTATGTGTAAAAAGTCTTCCACAAACAGTAATTAAAACCCAAGATAAATCCACATCCTAACAACACAAGNACAAAAAAAAAAAAAAAACTAAATGTGCAGAAAAAAAAAAGCACCAAATTTATTTTTCAACAGATGTTCCTAACATTTTCAACTTTTTTCACAACATTTTTGAAGTTCCTCAAAAATTAGTTTTTATAGAATGATAGTCACATTAAACAGGGTTAATATACAAAGGTTGTACTATGACAATGTAATAAATTTATTTCCAACCACCTGGCAGCCAATTATGATTTCTAACTCAATATTATTCAGAGTACCAAATTCCAGTGTTCTTTAACTTAAATCTTTCTTATTAATTTTATATAATATTAAAATAATTTAAATTATAAATTTTATTGCAGTGCATGTACATTTATTTGTGTCTTGGGTTTTGTTTTGCATGTCTAGGTGACTTTCAAATCATTTTCTGTTTATAACTTAGGATTAAGTTTGTAGATTAAGCATATTAATTTGTCATGTTTAATATTGCTTAAAATGGTTAAGTGTAAGAAAAGGCTTACTACCTTAACTTTGCCCATTAAAAAAATACGATAATAAATAAATAAAAAAATAAATAAATAAATAAGAGCTTTCTTCTCGTGCCAGTTGTTTAACACTCCAGTTCCGTATCGGTTGTGGAGGCACCAGGACATCACACAAATGTCTGGACATTCTTTACTTAATTGATCTTTAACCTCATAGTTTGTTCTTTCATACGAAGGCATCCGGGCATCTGAGGTGGTGTGGCAGTACCATGCTATAGTAACCGAGCCCTTNAGTTTGTTCTTTCATACGAAGGCATCCGGGCATCTGAGGTGGTGTGGCAGTACCATGCTATAGTAACCGAGCCCTTTCGCATCCGACCCTGGAAAGGGTGGGTGATGCATCTCTTATAGCCTCTCCCCACCCATGGCGACCTCGTGGCTGGTAAGGGATGTATACCGTGATGGCAGATTTACAGAAACAGCCATTCCGCCATGATACAGACAACAGAAAATTTAATCTATCTGCTGTTGTCTGCTCTTTTGTGCTGTGATTGGCTGAGGCGAGACACGTGACTGTTTTTGTCGCGGGAAAACTAACGTCATCTAACTTTCGGGGATACAACTTCTTGAATTCACATGGAATCTGTCTACCTATCTGAGTTTCCTACCCCTGGACATCAAAGAATTATGACAGCAGAAAGAAGATCGTAAACAAAATGTATATGTATTTTATTTTGTATCATTACAAAACAGCTGTTATTAGTGTAACAAATTAAACTTTCTTCTAGAATAATATGTAGGTGTTTAAACAGAATGGAACTCCATTTGCGATAGTTTAGCTTTGTTTGTCTTCTTCATAGACAGTGCTAGTGCTTGCTGCTAACATTACCACGTGAATGCTTCATATTAGTTGAAGAGGTCGCACATCTATCGCAGAGTATTTATAAATATTTCTACATTAATTTAACCTAATATACAGGCTGGTCCACCTAACATGGACATCCCCAACATTTCCTGAATGGTTGCAGATCACGGAATGCGGTTTTAGCTAAATGAAATTATGTATGGGGGCGCATAATTTAAAGCAAAGTGATTATTCGTAACACGTGTATGGACAGAAATAATTAAACCATAAATCATTTTCCCCCAGGAAACATACATTTATATCAACAGCATCTGAAAGTACGTGCAAAGAGATATTCGGTGATATAGCATATGCAATGGAAAGTAACAAAGAAATGCCAAGAAATAATGTGCAAATATGATTATGTTAGGTGGCTCGATAGCATGGGCAGTGGACCTGAACTCACAGCTGTAAGCAAATAACATGCGACGTGACTCATCCTGGCAGGAAAACTTCCTAATAGCAGCGCAGCACCAGTCCCCATAATCCGTTATGGTAAGTGGTATTGCAGTGTGTGGCTGTACGTACACAATGAAGTTCACGAATGAGGAAAAATTGGACACACTACTTATTTACGGTGGGTGTGGCAGAAATGCCAAGCAAGCCGTCCAAATGTATGGTGAAAGGTATAGTAATTGGACGCCCATCTCATGGCAAACGATACGAAGAAGTTGCACATGTCTCTCGTCACGAGGTGATTGGAATTCCACAACACGAGTGCGATGAAAGACTGCTACGGGCGAGATGCATCAACACGATGTGTTTGCACGTGTCGATGTACATGGCTATGCGAGAACTTTCCAGGTTCATAGGAATAAGCAAAACAAGTGTGTTATGGATACTAAGCCAACGGAAATTCCATCCATATCACGTGGTTCATCAGGCATTACATGAAGGTGATTTCCAGTAGTGTGTTCAACTTAGTAGGTTTGTTATGATGTCTGTAAGGGATGACAGCAATCTTCTGAAGAACATACTATTTACAGATGAAGCAACCTTCACAAACCATGGGCGCGTAAATTTACTAAATATTCACTAGTGGGAGACGAAGAATCTGTGTTGGGCTTGGCACGTCAAGCACCAGCGACAGAGGAAAGTAAACTTGTGGTGTGGAATCGTTGCAGACGTCATAGGGCCATACTTCATTCAAAGGACAATAACCGGCTGTACGTACTCCATTTCCTCACAGAGACCTTACTGGCACTTCTGGAAGACATACCACTCAGCCTACGTCGTGATATGTGGTTTTAGCATGATGGCTGTCCTGCACATTTTGCTTTGGTGGTGAGGTAAGTGTTAAATGAAATGTTTCCCGACCGGTGGTTAGGGTGATGATGTAAGATGGCCAGCTCGCTCCCCCGACCACACACCTCTCTATTTTTTCCTGTGGGGGACATTGAAAGATAAGAGTGTACAACACGGTTCCTACGAGGCCAGAAGACATGCAGGAACGCATCGTGGCAGCTTGCAGAGGCATTACGCCAGAAACACTTCAAGCCGCTTGTCGCTCGCTACATGTGCGTTTACAGATGTGTATTGCTGTTGATGGTAAACACATTGAGTACATGCTGTGAAAAGACCTACTGTGAAGCTATAGTTTTAATCAGGAAATACTTTATTATTATGAATGAAAATGTGCTGTCTGACCATTTCCCGAATTCCTAATACTTCCAAGTTTCACATATATTCACAGTTAAAAACGTACGTAAATATAGTACACAAACATTTTTAATATCAAAATTAATCAGTACCGCATCACTCAACTACAGCATGGTAATTAACAGTGTGCGCATCGGTTATTAAGGGTGCCACCTATTTACTTTGCATCCACAGATGTGTTTTCCTTCGTCCGTGGTTAACAGTGATCTTCGGAACTAGGCATCTGCTCTCCCGCCCCTCTAGCTCTGCTGCTTATCACTTTTTGCCANAGAGAGAGAGAGAGAGAGAGAGAGAGAGAGAGAGAGAGAGAGAGAGAGAGAGAGAGAGAGAGAGAGAGAGAGAAGCATCAAGTCTGCTTTCTAAGACAACGGCCCTAGATATGAACTCATTAGCTGCCATGCCAGTTTCTCCTGCACACAAATACTCACTTGTGGGGGCTGTAAGAACCCGGAGTTATGCGGGTGATGAATATACATCGACAGAGTTTGGGCTGTAATTGAACTCGTTTAATGATGCGTATGAAAAATATTAACTCAAATATGTTTTCTATTTGGAACACTTAACTAAGAAAATTTGTTTCACAAATATTTAATTTTGTGCTCTAAAAATTAAAGACTTGTAGAACACTGCACCAGTGTTGAAATACTGCATATACATATAAGATAAAATTACACACAACCTTTATGATGCGATTAATAAGTTACTTATACTGTATTTTTAAACAAGTAAAACACTTGTTATACCAATTATATTGTTTATTGTACCTGATAATACAAAAAAGTGTCCAAAATTTGTACATTATAATTTTTACTAAACTGAATGGTTGAGAGAAAATACTTAGTTTCTTAATGAACAATCAATAAATAATGTTTAAAAACTAACTACAGCAATTAGAAAAGTATTACTTAACCAATAGCACAGTTAAAACGGTTGTGTAATTTTTAATTTAATAAAGCATATGGTTTTAATTCATTCAGTTTTACTAATTATTTGACTACAAGTTTTGAAACTGTAGAACTATATATATTTATGAATATACAAATTGTTGGACACAGAAGTAATTCAGCAATATATAAATGCTGTCGTACCTAGAAAAAGAGCACATTACATGAAATACTTACATAAAATTTTGTGTCTTAACATTTAAGATGAAAGTAATGTAATGTCGTAAAATTGGGCCATACGTAGATTTTAATTATCTACTTGTTTATGTATTTGTAAGCTGTAATACAATTTCACAGTTATTATTTTTCATTGGCACATTAATAATGTTAATTAGTATGCAATTTCACTGCCTACTTAAATTTTTATTTTACTTTATTTTATCGTAAACACATTTATATGTCTTTCCAGTCTGTTATTTTTGTAACGTGTTTAGAAGGCCCTAATATCTGAGCAGTTATTGATTTATTGCCATGGTAACTAAGTGACAAGTAATTCTTGCCGCTAGCACTCTCGTGATTGGTCAGTTGTAGACAGCGTTATTTAATTAACTATTTGAAAGGAATTTTTAGCCATCTTGGTGTTAGAAGGCAGGACGCTAGCCCGCGTAGGTTTAGCACGCACAGTTTTAATTTGGTTTATATTATAGGACCTAAGTTCAAACCTGAAAACACGCCTTCTCGAAGCAGGCAAATACGGGAGGCAAGTTTTAAGAAGAAGCAGGCCTCTATCGGTTGCCGCCCGCATATATTTTCAGGGCAATTAGTTTGAACTACGCGTGTGCGAAAATATGCTGAAACTGTAATGGCGAAACAGGTCCGAGAGCCTGAATATATAAGCCCGTGATGAGAGGTCCTGCTGCATCCAGGGGGACGCAACTGTCAACAACGAGATCACCAGGAGCGTCTAGAATTTCACAAATTCTTTGTTTTTAAATTATAATCAGCTAAGTCTAAAAACTATTTTATTAAGTAGCAGAGACAAAATTATTTTTTTATCAAGTAGAACTGACTTCAATTAAATTAACTACGGACACCTTGGGATTTATATTATTTTGCTTAAAGCACTGAGCTAGTCTGAAGCAAAAAAACAAATCAATTAATTTTTTTTCTGGAAGTTAGAAATTTTTATTGCTAAGTTTAAAGTAAATGGAACACTTCAGTCTCGAGAGAGGCTAGTGTTGCTGAGGCAAGACATAAAATCTAGTCTGCAAATTGATTACATTATTCGTGTCACAATTCATCCGATTCCAAAAAAGCTAATTTTAATTCCACATTTTTCTTATGTCTCTGCTGAGTATTTATTTCAAGTAGCAGTAAATATTCTGATATTTTCGGTTGTTTTGTATTTGAATTTTTTATGTGCTATTGGGAGTGTTTTTCTGTCACACACATACTACAGTTCCTACATCTGATGTACCGACTGCTGCTACATGGCATTAAATATCTCCATCCTTACACGTATATGTAATTCTTTGTGAAGCATTGCTACATTTGGCTTCGACAACGTGGGGCCATCTATACTACGCACACAGAGGCGGATGCACCATACACCACATCTGGCACCTTATGCGGGGCTTAACTACCTACATCCTTACACATAAGGCTAGCAGAACTGCTATATGTTAAAGTAATGTAAACGAATATACGTAATGAAAGTACTATGACTATAACAGAATACAATAACAAAACCAGCCTAATGTAGTATAACTCGACTTGTAGTACTCCCAGTGCATTAACAATATATTGATAATTATATGCAAATATCTGTGCATCGGCGGTAAAGGGCACTATGACACAAATAAGGAACTTTATAGGAGTTTCTCTTTACCTCAATACCATTGTGTCACATAGTGCCCTTTCTTATTTGCTAATTCGCTTATTATTCTGTGTAGGAGATAATACTTTGCACCCTGGAAAATAGAACGAAAATACAATACGACAATGTCAAAAGCTCGGTTTTGTAAAATATACATTGCGCTATTTATCTCCGATGCATAAATATATTATTTACATATTATTTATGAAATGAACCATGAAAATTGAGTAGCCATTACCATTATTACACTTATTCAAAAATGAATTATAATACCATCTGAATCCAGAAAAATAATAATATATGACAAACTAGTGTAGGAATACAATTTTCTGTTACACATATTGTAAAGTACAAGCAGACATTATATTTCACAGAATGCAAACCTGCAAAGTTTTATTCTGTTGACACATAAAGTGATGACGCTGCATTCTTCTATTCATTCATACTTTTATTTATTTAAAAATAACTGAAATGCACGTATACTATATTTTATAATTTCTTCTAACAAGCTAGTATTTATTTTAAAAACTGAAACTCTAAAGTTAGCAACAGTTCAGATGTTTTTCATTAGGTAAGGACTACTATAACAAGAAACATGACTCGTCTGTGGATTTTAGGGATTAATTTCAGGTTCACCAATTTCCTTACTTCTAGCTAAACAAGGCTCTATTATTTCTGGAAGAAGGCATATCGTTTACAAGTGTTTAAGTTTGCTCATCATTTTTCCTTCCTAAAAATTGTATTTTCTTTCAATTTATGGACTAGTGATCCATGTTATTGTCTCTAGAAAATTGTTATTACTGAACTGTACCAGAAAACGACAGTATGTTCATTGTGAAACTGGATGCAATGTTCATATACCAGAACAACACCCATAATTTTCAGATCCTGTGCCCGGGCCTGCACACAGGAATGCTTTTCCTTCAAAAACATTTTGCCATCTACAATGTTGTGAAATGAAACTTACCAAGTAGCAAACAACAATTAGTTAACAGTTGGCCAACTGTTGGCAGCGGTGGCAAACGTTCACATTTATAACTGTCAGCATTTCTTATATGGTTGACAATCAGGTTATATAAACAAAAGTGGCATTCCCCATGTTTTAAATAATAGTAATATGGGCCAATGCTCTCACAATGATTGTTAGATTTCAACAGATGTCACACAAGCAGATGATAAAAGAATGCTAACTGTTACTTACTGCTGGGAAAATATTAGCAGCAAACTAATGGGCCATTTACGGCATACCAACTGTTGCTTACTGCTGAGGACATAATAGCAGCATACTTATGGGCCTTTTGTGGTATGCCAACTGTTGCTTATTACTGACAAAACATTATCAGCAAACTTATGTGACATTTATTGTATGCAAACTGTTACTGCTGGGGACATATAACTTATAATTTCATGGCCATTTATGGCATGCCGAGTGTATGTTGTTGTGCAATAGCAAATAGCACAAGTGAATTCAGTTAATTGTTTTATATCATGCATATATGAAGTAAAATTATCATGTGACATAGCTAGTAATAGGAAAAAAATAGTTCTTAAACTAGAAACCTGCAAAGCACTACACAAAAAAAATTCGTTATTTTACATTTTACATTCCACCTGAAAGTAGCCCGAAAATAAAACTATTCTTTTCTCTGGTAATTTTTATAGTTCCTGTGTTGTTCATAGTGTTGAATTACTTAATCTTATAATCTGACAAGGAATACTTTTTCCTGACTTGTGTTTCATTGTGATTTTTTTTTTTGTGTTGTTATTGTTCAGCTGTGTCCACTAATATTGTTTTTCACTGTTTTGTTCACTTGTGTTGCGTTTTCGTCACCGTGTTGTCTTTTCTTTTGGTTCGCTTTTGTTGTTTGTCCTGTTTTGCAATAATAAGTTGTTTGTCCATCTTATTGTTGTTTTAATTATATGCATATTTATTTTCTATTGACAAGGAAACAGCTTTTCCTAATTACCTGTATGTAGTGTTGTAAAAGGTTTACGTTCTTTTCCTCCATCATTTAGGCTAACAGAGGTATGGTTTGAATACCATTAAAACACCCTACACATTCATACCCATTGTGGTACTTTTGCGATTCTATGGTTGATTAACTCGATAACTTACTCCGAAGTTACCAATGACCGAATAGAAAGATACAAAAAAATAATTTTAATACTAATTTTGTATTAAAATGGTATAACGAAAATGTACAAAATTGTACAAAAATAATTATTTGTTACACATCACAGGATTTTCATTGTTTTTCACTCTCAGTTATTTTTAGTACCGAAACTTTTAATTATTTTGCTTATCATGTACGTCAGTTAGTTCAAACAATCAGCAATCATTATTTATTCAATGGCTGTCATCCTCAAAATGGTACAAGGTCACACAAAATCAAATTTTAACTAAACTATTTGAAAAGGGTTGAATCTGTATATATTACAAATTGGACAACCTGAGCTATTAAACTACATGTATTATTTCTTTTTCTCAAGTAATTAATTTCAAAAATTAATAATTCAAATTGTGAAGTACCCCACTTACCCACAAAGGGTATAATGACATTATATGTCCAAAATCACAACAGTTGGAAAAACGTCCGTCCGTGTGAAAGGAGTGGCAATTTACAGTACGCAAAACAAATGACACGCAGTAAATGCAACACATGATCATAGTTCACTCGTGTGAAATGTGTCAAAAGACTTAGCACGTCTTTACATCTGGTTCTGAACTACATTGATATCAAGTGAGTATACATTAATTTAGAGTAATGCATTGCTTGCACTTTAAAAATAAAGTTATCAGTAATAATTGTAATAATTGCCAGAATGGAAGGGTGAGGAAAACGGGAGATCCCCGAGAAAATCTGCGAACAACAGCATTGTCTGGCACGATTCCCACATGCAAAGATCTGGGAGCTACCCTGCCGGGAATCGAACCTGGATCCCCTAGGTGGGAGGCGAGNCTGCCGGGAATCGAACCTGGATCCCCTAGGTGGGAGGCGAGTGGTCTAAGCACTACAACACCGCGGCCCCCTGTTAGAACTAATTCTATTTGATATTGAATCTGTCTTTTTTTTTTTACAGTTTGATCAGTTAATATACTGANAGTGGTCTAAGCACTACAACACCGCGGCCCCCTGTTAGAACTAATTCTATTTGATATTGAATCTGTCTTTTTTTTTACAGTTTGATCAGTTAATATACTTAAAATTGCAGTTCTGCTATTGAAAAACATTGTAATTTATTGAACCAGTTGAAATTCTACTGATTCCAATTTAGAGTGAAACCAGTAATGGAAGTACTCTGTTCCAGTAACCTAGTCCTGTGTAATGCTGTCAAATCCACAGCAGCCAATGACAAAAGAAAACTTATATGTTATTTACATAGGGCATTAAACATAATCTTGCACTCAGATTATTTAGCGAAAAATCCTTCGTCCTAGTGAGATTTAGTTATAACAAAACTTTACTTAACACCTTAAAACTCACCCGTCAGCTGATGATATTTCAAGTTGTACACTGAAACACTGTATTTGAAGTCTTTCATTATGATGTTAGATTCCATGGTATTTGAAGATTTGTTCCAATTTTTAAAACTGACATAATCCTTCGACATTTCATTACTTGTACTTTCCCGAGAAAGAAAATTTGGTGACTTACATTTATATTTCCGACTTTTCAGAAATGAAGAATTTTTGTTTATGTAAAATAACTGTAAATAATTTAGGCTGTGTTTTTAGTATTTGCACGATACATTTTCTTGCGATTCCAAAAAGCTCCAGAAAACTAAATTAAACAAACTATTCAATTAAGTGAAGCAGCAGGCACACTTACCAGCCCAGAAAGAGCACCATTATTTGTTCTTGTATGACTTTACACCGAATATCATCAGTTCAGTGGCAATTGAGATTAGAGGAACTCCGTCAAAATATGCATTGCTCTTTTCTGATGCTTACGTAGCCGTCCTTGAAATTTTATGTGGTTGCTCAAAATTGGGCGAAACTATGAGGGCAAATCAATAAATAAGTTACACTTCCACATTATGGCCATGTATGAAACTACCTACACATACGCAACACTGCTATGACAACATACAATGTAAGTTCACTTTTCCACATAGTCCCCAAGACACTGTAAACATTTCTAGGAACGGTCAACCAACTTTTTGATTCCGGATGCGTAGACATCTCCCCCAGCGCTATGTTACCACCCATAGACATCTGCTTTCACCTCCTCATCGTTGAACCGGTTGCGTAAAGCAATTAAAGAGAAGCGCCGGGGAAAATTGAGCGCCGGTGTGATTTTGTTGCACGATAACGCAACACCTCACACGGCCCGCCAAACGTCCGAACTGCTGCAGCGATTCAAGTGGGAGGTATGGCAACATCCTCCATACAGTCCAGACTTAGCGCCATGCGATTTTCATGTTTTCGGTAAGCTGAAAAAGGATCTCGGTGGACGACGATTCCGAAACGATGAGGAGGTGAAAGCAGCTGTCTCCGGGTGGTTACATAGCGCTGGAGGAGATGTCTACGCATCCGGAATCGAAAAGTTGGTTGACCGTTCCGAGAAATGTTTACAGTCTCTTGGAGACTATGTGGAAAAGTGAACTTACATTGTATGTTGTCATATGTGGTTTCATACATGGCCATAACGTGGAAGTGTAACTTATTTAGTGATTTGCCCTCGTAATTTGAATTTCCACTCCTTAAAGAGTTTAAGCCTATCACATTTATACAACACATTTGTAGCTGATTGTATAAACAAATAATAGCCTCCATGTCTGGATACTGAAGGGCTTTAAACAATACAAACTCACTCCAGAAATAAAGGTTCTATTCATTATAATGGAATGTGGTTATTACCAACCTGAGAATAAAACATAATTGACTATAGCAGTAGAGAGAATATGGGTAGAGAGCACTTGCCAGCTAAACGTTAATCGACTTCCGATTCCCGAATATGAACTTCTTTACTGCCACTAGAAATATCAAAATCATGTGACTTGCAAAAAGATTAGCATATCATCCAAAGAAATGCATTTCTTGAAATTTTAGTGTAATCCTCTAAACGAGTTTTATGCAAGTGGTATACATTTATTCAAGTTAAGCCATAACTTTTTGAAAATCATTAATCTGTTGCCGAACGAAAANTCATTAATCTGTTGCCGAACAAAAAGTAAACAAATGGCCATGTCACTTTTTGAAAAAAGTATTTTTGAATTTTCTGGTGTAAAATACCTAGCTAGCTAAGACAAGGAAATGCGTAGAAGATAACCGTGATAAAAACTTTGTCTTTTTTAATTTCTGCCATTTTTTTATTTCCGAGCATGAATAATTACTGCATAATTTATATGAAGCATGCTCGATAATCCTTGTATCAGTTTTTTTTTACGTGATGCAGCCTGTGAATGAAAGAAAATGTAATACTTTTATCTTAATTGGAATAACACATAGTAACGTTTAATTAATAAAACTAAAACTAAAAAGGCGTAACAAATTTCTTAAGCAGAATAGAGTAGTGAACTACAGACCTGTCTGCCACCTACAAGATGCAGAATTTTCCCTGTATTCCAATGATGTTTTCTAACTGCATTCTGATGCACATGCTCAGGCAGGCGAAGCGGAAGAATGGCGGCGCCACTGCACGACTCACAGCTAATGACGCGAACAGTGCTTTCAAACTCCATCGTGGACATTACAATTTTCAGTGACATCATCTTTTTTTTTGCACGCGACAAATTACAAAGGTTTGCTCTATGNTTTTTTTTACGTGATGCAGCCTGTGAATGAAAGAAAATGTAATACTTTTATCTTAATTGGAATAACACATAGTAACCTTTAATTAATAAAACTAAAACTAAAAAGGCGTAACAAATTTCTTAAGCAGAATAGAGTAGTGAACTACAGACCTGTCTGCCACCTACAAGATGCAGAATTTTCCCTGTATTCCAATGATGTTTTCTAACTGCATTCTGATGCACATGTTTTTTTCCTCTTCTTTTGTCTTCGTGCAAAACTGTGTTTTCCACAGATTCTATGCCTTTGCTTTGTAATGATTATAAAATGTCTGAATGTATAAATGTGTGCGCATGCCTAATTAACTGTCTCTCATTTGATGTACCAATGTAGCTCACACAAACGATGGGATGTGGGAGCGAGACGGAGCCGAAGTGTACAGGAGAATACTATCACTGATACTAGCACAGCGCATGCGTAACAGCAGTTGAGACATCCCCTCCACTTTGAACCTACCTCCCCTTCCGACTGCTCAGCTCAGGCAGGCGAAGAGGAAGAATGGCGGCGCCACTGCACGACTCACAGCTAATGACGCGAACAGTGCTTTCAAACTCCATCATGGACATTACAATTTTCAGTGACATTATCTTTTTTTTTGCACGCGAAAAATTACAAAGGTTTGCTCTACGTACTTATAACATTTTAAGGCTCCTGAATATCAATTTTCTTACCTAAAAACTGCCACGAAAAAACCCATTTTGGCCATATTCACACCCACAAAAATACTCTTTAGAGAGCAAAGTAGAAAGTGACAAAATTATATGTACCTGTACCATTCCTGAAATGGTTTTTGTTGCCCAACTCCATAACAACAAGTTTAGTAGTTTTTGTATAAAGGCCGGATTTCCACAGTTCTGCACGTCTCTTCACGCCCTGGGTAGGCAGTGCCCTTAATAGCGGTGGTGCTCGACTGGTGACAGCTGTTCAATATTTTGACTTTGAACTAACTGGTGGCTTCACGGTTAAGCCGCAAACCGATTAAGCCGCCCCCCCGGTAAATCGGGAGTTTATTGTATTAGCTGTTCCTTGAAAACATTTAGATTAAATTATTCTTGTGTTCTGTAATTATTTCTCTGTATGTATCATGGACTAATATATTGTTCCCCTAATTATTGTCATAGATTTCAAATGGGCACGAACTCTTGCAGAAAGCACTCTTGTTCAAAGGTTGATTACACTTGTTCATTAAAACATTATTCGGTCGATGGCAAATAAGTTGGCGAAACTGCTGTATTGAATGCCTACGTTAGAGGGGACCAGAGCCTACTGGCCCACCCTGTGTGCATACCTATGCTGAAAATTTCAAAATTTTCTACAAAATACTGTTTTTAATTTTTTAATTTTTAATTTTTTTTTTCTCCTATTTTGAGTACATATCAAATTCGTTAAATGTCTAACATAAAGCCACAAAGTGACAAGTTCATTAAGGTACATTTATATCTTAATGTTTCATCAAGCAAAAATAAAAAATTGTGTACTGTAAAAACCTGAAATTCGCACTGAATTAAAAATGATTTAACCTCCATTTTGATAATAATAAGAATTTGGTCAGGTTAAGCCTTTAAAAAACCAATATAAAAAATAATAATTAGGTAACTGACAATGGTTGTCATAATATCAATTATACTTTAAAACACATAACTGAAAAATAAATAATGTTATTTGATTAACTAAGACAACCCAAATGAATAATGAGGTGACCCCCAACACATCTACAATATCAAAATTAATTCTGACTGATTGAGGGGCACATCATATTAAACATTGGATCTCAATAACAAAAAGTGTGACCACGTTTTGCCAACAAATAACTATGTATTGCTAAAGATCAGTTTGTGTTGAAACAGTGAAAGCATAATTTGTAACCATGGCCATTGAAGGGCAGGTATTGACACTTGCCTATTCACTAAGTTCACGTATTGACACTCATTATGACGGATTTAGTTCATGAAGTATCCACAGTGTGCTGTAAAAAAAAATTGTGTGGTTTTGCGTTGTTTGTACAGGGATAATACCATGACCATACAATGCATACATTCTTTGCATCCCCTAGGTTAGGGGATGTAACATTAACATACATTTTGTTGTGAAAAATTCACTTTTGCTGATTTTCTTAAGCTTTCGAAATTGCATTAATATAGCATAACAAACACAAACTGTTTAAATTTATGTACTCTCAATAATTTAAATGGACATTTTAAGAATTAATTCCGTATTTACACCTATGCTTGCCATGTAAAACTAACACTTCTTCGATAACAGCACACTGCAGCAATTTCACGAACTACATCAGTCATTAAAGGCAACAGCTTAACATGTCAGTGTCAAAACCTGTCCTCCTAAAATTGTGTTTGTAACAGTGGAGTGTGTCCAACAGACAAGTTAGGCCCCTAACAACAGTCTCCTAACAGAAACTCACGTGGGGCTGCAGGTGCTGCTGGGAGTGCTGTCATTGTATTCATTTGCATCGAAGAAGTCCTCATCCTCTGAGCTGGAGTACGACCTCTCCGGAACTACCAGCGTCATGCTGGATCGGTGGGAAGGCCCAGGGATTGGCACAGTCCCCACACCTGGAACAAGTGGTTCCTCACTCACTGTCACACTTCCCAACATGCTTAAATTTACTGCTGCACAAATAATACAAAACATTATAGGGGTTTAAATGATATAGTTAAATTTAAGGGGGAGAAATAGAAACCATTATGGAGTTACTGGTATTTTAGTCATTAAATGTATTCAGCATTCTTTATTGAAATTTATTCTTTGACAAGCCATAGTATATCGTTCACATAATTGAATAACTGTAAAATTAGTGGGATACCTTTATTTGTTTACCTTTATTTGTTTACCATGTGAAATAAGCTGTAATTAATTACTGATTACCTTCTGAGAATGACTACATAAGTGATAACAATACAAGTCAAATGGTAACTAACTAAATCATGTTCTAACACTCTAACAAAGTTACATTTTGAAAAATTAATCTCAAACATAAGTAATGGCCAAAAAAAATATACTATAAATTTAAGATGGCATTCAACTCTTCCACATAAAAATGTGGTTATGCACTTACTACTACAGATAACAGGGTTACATGATTGTATGTAGTGAACTCTAAACCACTTAATAACCATCTTGGTAATGATAAATTATAAATTACACAAAAGTGGGTGTTCAGCTTGCACCAATATAATTTTAACTTTCTGACCTCACCAGCACANATAAATTATAAATTACACAAAAGTGGGTGTTCAGCTTGCACCAATATAATTTTAACTTTCTGACCTCACCAGCACAACACTTCTTAGATCATGTTTATAGAGCAACCACAAAGTAATTATGCAAAGTTAAAAATGACTATTCTAACTATCAAAAATGTTCTTAACTTAATGTTCACAAGGCTGCCAGGAAACAGTTTGACATATTAAACTTAATTTCAAAATGTCACATACACCCACGGCCGTATTTAGGCACGGGCCTTACGGTCCTGGGACAAGGACGGAAAATTTATGAGGGCAGCAAAAACTTTGATCATGTACTATGGTGGGAAATTATTAATGTCATGCATTTTTTACAAGAAAATTGATAAGTTAACAATTGCAAAACTTGTGTTTGCACTGGATCTGTGAGAAGAGTAAACAATTTTCAAACAAGTAAATGAGCACGCTTTAATTTGGTGCGTGAGATTATAAAGGGATATTTAACAATGATACGCTGCAGACAAGAGAAGTCTTGTTTTGGTCAGTATTATTAATACATTACAACATTACTTTAATATAAATAAATTATAAATGGAGTCCTACAGTATAGTTTGAATTAACAGCAAAAAAAAAAAAGAAGAAATGCAAGGTATTTGTGGTCTTTAAATATAATACTGAATTACCAACACTGTAGTTCAAATTTATATATTTAAAAACTATACTGCTGTTGTTTACAAGCTACACTGACAATTAATTTGAAATATCAACTACTTTTTTCTCCCAATGGACAGTAGAAAATGATACGAGACAATGAAATAACTGCCAAGACACACAATTTTATTTATATACATAAGTTACTGGTGTTTCATTACTACGCAAGAAAAAACGTAATTACCGGAAATTTTACTATAGAGGAATCAAACGTAGGTCCTCAAGATAATACTATTGGAGTTCAGGTTAATAAAATATATGTACTTTATTAAAACAAAACTCGCCATTTCTTTACATATAGGACAAAAAAGATTCTATTGTTACATGTTGAATTTTCTGCATCGCTTCCCTTGCCCTTTCCACCTCGAGCAAGCAAAGGATTGATCCTGGGCCAGGTGAGCAGTAATCCAAGGAGCACGCAGCGACTTACAAAGGTGAGTCATCGCATGTGCAAGATAAGCCTATCAGAACTTGTGTGCTCATGACCTTCAAAGGATTGGATTTCTGGGGTTATCTTTGAAAGAATGTTTTGGTTATTGTCCTAGCCTCTCTCAGAGACTGNCCTTCAAAGGATTGGATTTCTGGGGTTATCTTTGAAAGAATGTTTTGGTTATTGTCCTAGCCTCTCTCAGAGACTCAAGGTGTGGGGAGTGGGGAACCTTCTATATTGGGCCAGCGAGACTACTTAAGCTACAACGGGCCTCCGAGCCAACAGTCTGGAGAGTTGTATGGCCTTAAACGTCAGGTGTGCGAAGACAGCAAAGCGACGAGTTAGCGGAGCATTGAGTAGTGGCGAGGATGACCAGCGGGAGTGAAGTCTGTGCACTGCGAACACCAGCACAATGAAGAGTGAGACTGACGGGCAGGACTACTGAACTGGACGCACGAGTGACAGACATTTCGAATGAGGCAATAGACAGGTTGAATATGTGTAAATAAGGAGTGTAAATTAAGTAACTGTAACCAATATAAACCCATTGATAAAGACTTTAATTAGAATTGAGATAGGCATTAAATATTGCGCTCACTGAGAATAACGAGAGTAATAGTGAAGATAGTTTAAGGCTTCTGGGTACGATAGGACGAACTGCCAAACTAGCTTAACATTTGTGTATTTCCTCGCATGGTCGTTAGGCACACTGTAATGATGCAGTATTATTAATTTTCAAGATACGTAGTTCATTTTCTTTCGCTTTGCAAGGCGTCGTAAAATTGTTATCGGGTTTGAAATTAAAGCCATGGTAGTATCTTTATCGGGCATCCGCTTGCCGATTCGAAAGTCTTAGTTTTTATTTGGTGTCAACATTAGATTAGAAACTTTCTGAATACGTCATCAGGTTTTGTTGTAGAGGCCGCGTCGGGCGTGGCAATAGCCCCCACACCGGCAACTTAATCCTGCTCGTTGATTTCTCTGCAGATGTGGGAGGTCGCTAGTTACTTGGGCGATGTCAGCTTTTTAAGACGAGAACACTCAAATAACGACTGTGGCGCTGCTCTCTACTTTGTCTTTGTATCGGTGAAATCTGTTCGTACTCAGCATACCTGAGAACTGTATGTGAACTATTGCATCTTTCTGATAAATAAAAGTACAGAGTAATAAACAAACATTGTACTTTATTTACATTTATTGGCGTCTTTAAAGTTTCATGTTACTACCAACTGAGCTAACCGAGTGGTAATTTCCAGCCGTCCATACCAGACGCTGCCACGTTACAACACCTTCCACTGGGAGTTCAAGATAGTCAGTGTGACACATAATACGCACGTGAAGATGGTCCTGTGGATAACTGGTTCCTTTCTCAAACCTCAATTTACAGTTGTAGCGCAGACTGTGTAGCCAGCAAACTTAGAAGATTTCCAATATATATCAGAGATGATCTAAACATTTTGTTTTTATGTACAATGTCACAAAAAACTGTTGGCAATATTCAAAACAAAATACAAGTCTACGTATAAAACCTATTAAAAGAGAGTCATGAAAGAAAATTACTCGTGATTGGTGGGGAAAATAGAAGGAGTAAGTACACTATTCTAATTTTTGTTCCATAACACTTATTTTCTATTATCTATTATTGGCAATTTAAGCAAGGAAAATAAGAAAGTCAACGAACAAGTGAATGAGTTATTTAGTAACAGAGATCTGAGGGCCGAAGCAAGTGCAGCACACACAACAAGACAACTCGTACAGGCCGAAACGTATGCGAGACAGCTGTCCTTATCTCCAACTACAGACGGCTTGCTTACATGCTCCTTCCTTACAAGAGGGGAGTGGCATGCGAGTGAAGTTGTGTTTTATTTTATCATGTTTCCATGCATGGGGGAAAGATTTTTGTGCACTAAAGTCAATTAAAGTCACACTCAAAGCATTTGCTACTATTTTTTTTAATTTGTTTTCACTTACGTTTTTATTTTAGTCATTAAAGTCACCAAAATGATAAAACATACAAAGAGTGTAACACAAAAGAAGAATTGTTTAAAAAGTGTTTAATATTAAACATTCTCCAACCCAGTCACATTGAAAAACTTACAACTGTTTTTTATGGCAAATTATAACTTGCGAGTGAAAAACACGTATGTGTACCTTGCTCTGTGCCTGTGTCAGGCTTAGGTCTACCCACTAATTTACACAGGGAACATAACTGTTTACAAGACTTTTTTTTCCGCTAGATCACAAGTAATGTATACTTTCTGTATTCCTAACGATTAAATGTTTTCTTAGTTAAATTATCATTATATTTTGTGTTTACATAAATAAAATGTTAGCAAAGTAATAAGAAAGGAATTATAAAGATATTTAAAGTGTAAAAACAGTTAAACAATAAATTTTTTCAAAACATGCCCAGTACTATGAACTTTCTCCTTGCATAGGTAAATAATAAAAAAAAATTGGCAGGTTTTTACACTACATTCGTTACTGTAAATACAAAAAAAAAGTTACATGGCTACTATCAAATACATATACACACAGAGAATATTACATTAAGCATATTTGTTTCTACAGTTAAAACAAGTATAACACTTGCTTAGGTTTAGTAATATTTCACTATACATACAATTAAACTAAGCACTTTTGCTATATAATTTCACTGGTCAATCCACGAACTCATTTAATTTTTGTACAAACAATATTAATTAATAATCTTATTTTCATGATTAAATTATTATGACAAAACAAAATAGCATGTAACAAAAATTTAAAACAAATCAAAAACACTTAGTTTGTTGCGTTTTCAAATTTTTTAAATAATTTTTTATGTTTAATTTCAATTGGGGATATTATTTTATTTCAAGTAGATATGATTAATTTTGAGAAAGATAATTATCTCAGTAATTTTCATNCCTTCAAAGGATTGGATTTCTGGGGTTATCTTTGAAAGAATGTTTTGGTTATTGTCCTAGCCTCTCTCAGAGACTGAAGGTGTGGGGAGTGGGGAACCTTCTATATCGGGCCAGCGAGACTACTTAAGCTACAACGGGCTTCCGAGCCAACAGTCTGGAGAGTTGTATGGCCTTAAACGTCAGGTGTGCGAAGACAGCAAAGCGACGAGTTAGCGGNTCCGAGCCAACAGTCTGGAGAGTTGTATGGCCTTAAACGTCAGGTGTGCGAAGACAGCAAAGCGACGAGTTAGCGGAGCATTGAGTAGTGGCGAGGATGACCAGCGGGAGTGAAGTCTGTGCACTACGAACACCAGCACAATGAAGAGTGAGACTGACGGGCAGGACTACTGAACTGGACGCACGAGTGACAGACATTTCGAATGAGGCAATAGACAGGTTGAATATGTGTAAATAAGGAGTGTAAATTAAGTAACTGTAACCAATATAAACCCATTGATAAAGACTTTAATTAGAATTGAGATAGGCATTANAGGAGTGTAAATTAAGTAACTGTAACCAATATAAACCCATTGATAAAGACTTTAATTAGAATTGAGATAGGCATTAAATATTGCGCTCACTGAGAATAACGAGAGTAATAGTGAAGATAGTTTAAGGCTTCTGGGTACGATAGGACGAACTGCCAAACTAGCTTAACATTTGTGTATTTCCTTGCATGGTCGTTAGGCAAACTGTAATGATGCAGTATTATTAATTTTCAAGATACGTGGTTCATTTTCTTTCGCTTTGCAAGGCGTCGTAAAATTGTTATCGGGTTTGAAATTAAAGCCGTGGGAGTATCTTTATCGGGCATCCGCTTGCCGATTCGAAAGTCTTAGTTTTTATTTGGTGTCAACATTAGATTAGAAACTTTCTGAATGCGTCATCAGGTTTTGTTGTAGAGGCCGCGTCGGGCGTGGCAATAGCCCCCACACCGGCAACTTAATCCTGCTCGTTGATTTCTCTGCTGATGTGGGAGGTCGCTAGTTACTTGGGCGATGTCAGCTTTTTAAGACGAGAACACTCAAATAACGACTGTGGCGCTGCTCTCTACTTTGTCTTTGTATCGGTGAAATCTGTTCGTACTCAGCATACCCGAGTACTGTATGTGAACTATTGCATCTTTCTGATAAATAAAAGTACAGAGTAATAAACAAACATTGTACTTTATTTACATTTATTGGCGTCTTTAAAGTTTCATGTTACTACCAACTGAGCTAACCGAGTGGTAATTTCCAGCGGTCCATACCAGACGCTGCCACGTTACAACACCTTCCACTGAGAGTTCAAGATAGTCAGTGTGACACACAATACGCACGTGAAGATGATCCTGTGGATAACTGGTTCCTTTCTAAAACCTCAATTTACAGTTGTAGCGCAGACTGTGTAGCCAGCAAACTTAGAAGATTTCCAATATATATCAGAGATGATCTAAACATTTTGTTTTTATGTACAATGTCACAAAAAACTGTTGGCAATATTCAAAACAAAATACAAGTCTACGTATAAAACCTATTAAAAGAGAGTCATGAAAGAAAGTTACTCGTGATTGGTGGGAAAATAGAAGGAGTAAGTACACAATTCTAATTTTTGTTCCATAACACTTATTTTCTATTATCTATTATTGGCAATTTAAGCAAGGAAAATAAGAAAGTCAATGAACAAGTGAATGAGTTATTTAGTAACAGAGATCTGAGGGCCAAAGCAAGTGCAGCACACACAACAAGACAACTCGTACAGGGCGAAACGTATGCGAGACAGCTGTCCTTATCTCCAACTACACACGGCTTGCTTACATGCTCCTTCCTTACAAGAGGGGAGTGGCATGCGAGTGAAGTTGTGTTTTATTTTATCATGTTTCCATGCATGGGGGAAAGATTTTTGTGCACTAAAGTCAATTAAAGTCACACTCAAAGCATTTGCTACTATTTTTTTTAATTTGTTTTCACTTACGTTTTTATTTTAGTCATTAAAGTCACCAAAATGATAAAACAAACAAAGAGTGTAACACAAAAGAAGAATTGTTTAAAAAGTGTCTAATATTAAACATTCTCCAACCCAGTCACATTGAAAAACTTGCAACTGTTTTTTATGGCAAATTATAACTTGCGAGTGAAAAACACGTATGTGTACCTTGCTTTGTGCCTGTGTCAGGCTTAGGTCTACCCACTAATTTACCCAGGGAACATTACTGTTTACAAGACTTTTTTTTCCGCTAGATCACAAGTAATGTATACTTTCTGTATTCCTAACGATTAAATGTTTTCTTGGTTAAATTATCATTATATTTTGTGTTTACGTAATTAAAATGTTAGCAAAGTAATAAGGAAGCAATTATAAAGATATTTAAAGTGTAAAAACAGTTAAACAATAAAGTTTTTCAAAACATGCCCAGTACTATGAACTTTCTCCTTGCATAGGTAAATAATAAAAAAAAATTGGCAGGTTTTTACACTACATTCGTTACTGTAAATACAAAAAAAAGTTACATGGCTACTATCAAATACATATACACACAGAGAATATTACATTAAGAATATTTGTTTCTACAGTTAAAACAAGTATAACACTTGCTTAGGTTTAGTAATATTTCACTATACATACAATTAAACGAAGCACTTTTGCTATATAATTTCACTGGTCAATCCACGAACTCATTTAATTTTTGTACAAACAATATTAATTAATAATCTTATTTTCATGATGAAATTATTATGACAGTACAAAATAGCATATAACAAAAATTTAAAACAAATCAAAAACACTTAGTTTGTTGCGTATTTCAAATTTTTTAAATAATTTTTTATATTTTTTATGTTTAACTTCAATTGGGGATATTATTTTATTTCAAGTAGATATGATTAATTTTGAGAAAGATAATTATCTCAGTAATTTTCATNTTCAATTGGGGATATTATTTTATTTCAAGTAGATATGATTAATTTTGAGAAAGATAATTATCTCAGTAATTTTCATTCACTTTAACTTATTGAGGGTCTTCTTTCATTTACGTTTTTCTGGCCCCGCCTCCTCAAGTGATACGCTTCAGCCAAGTTGTCAAAGCATTTCCGGGCAGTTTACTGCACACACAGTTTCATACAGGATGTGTATTTTAACATGCCGCATATTTTTTTGTGTTGCCATAGCATCCGGCTGCAAGTTTTTTTGCATTTGCCTTCAAGATCGGTAATTGCCTCGCATCATCTCTTTTCACGCTGTTGCCAGACGCGAAAGGCATCGAAAGCTGCCATTTGGGTAAGTTTATGCCATATAGCGGCAACCATCGAACCTTGGCCGCATGATTTATTCGAGCACTCACTGCGTATCGACAGCGCCTTCTTCATCCCACTGGCTAGCTGAGAACATCTGACCTCACGGCACGCAACTCGAGGCTGCCCTTGTGATCAAGTAGTAGTTTTGTTGATTTCGTTTTTAATTATCGTGTAGTTTAGCTGTNCGCAACTCGAGGCTGCCCTTGTGATCAAGTAGTAGTTTTGTTGATTTCGTTTTTAATTATCGTGTAGTTTAGCTGTGCAACAACGTAATATTAGTGCTGGAATGCTGAGTAGTGTAGTTTTCAACCTCAATTTTGGAGGTTGCAGCATCACAGATCGCAGTTTTCCGAGTGCCAGTTCCCGGTACCTCCGTACCGAGCTGTAGTATGGGAAGACTGCAGCTTCGGACTCTAACCTGGTAGCTGTGACGGAATACTCATGACTCCCGTCACGTTCACCGAGGAACAGCCACGGTGCTTTCTGTTTTCTGGTCTCCGCCAGCTATCTCCAAATCATNCGGTGCTTTCTGTTTTCTGGTCTCCGCCAGCTATCTCCAAATCATCTTCATTTTGAGTGAACGCACAGTTTGTGAACAACCCACAGTTTGTAAAATTTCAACTCTAAAAATTAACTTTAAAGTTTTAAAATGAAAAGTTTTGCTTCATCATTTAAACAAAGTTATACCTGGCTTATAAAATATTTTGCATTTACTGTAAGATTAATGTCCTGGCATTTAAATAGGTATATACAATAAATATTTTTTGCNTTATAAAATATTTTGCATTTACTGTAAGATTAATGTCCTGGCATTTAAATAGGTATATACAATAAATATTTTTTGCAAGGGGTCCCACTGCTATTATACAAGTTTTCATCATGTCATTCATATTCATTTTTTCTATGCCAGCCAAAGAGATGATGTTTACTATTTTTATTTAAAATATATCAAAAGTTTAATTTCCTTACTACTTGTGGAATTATTTACTTTACTCCCCTTTGGATCACACGTAATTTATAATTACATTGTTTTCATTATTTATTAATTACTGTTGGCCTTTTCTATCCAGCATGCATATATGTTTGAACACTTTATTTCATTTTGGTAGCAGTAATTATGGTAGTAGTTTACTAAACTAAAGAAGACCACAGGTTCTGCAGGGATCTAAACTTGCAGAACATGATTATCAGCCAGCCGCGGCAACAACTTTGCTATTGAAACATTCAGTCTTTAACAAAACCTTTAAATCTGTATTTATCCAGAAATAACTACAGTACTGAGATTTACATGCACTTTATGATTAATTATAAAGCCTAATTTTTTTAATAATTTCGGTGTAGATTATTTCTTTTCCCGAAAGTGTCAATTCAGCATACACCATGTTGCTTGTTTCAACATGCTTCTTGTATACGAAAAGCATNTTTCTTTTCCCGAAAGTGTCAATTCAGCATACACCATGTTGCTTGTTTCAACATGCTTCTTGTATACGAAAAGCATTATCATAAGGTGCAGACAGCGCCCGCTCTGTCGCACACTTCAGATGTATACAAGGATTATCACTAGTTTAGGTTTACCGTTTTCTCGAATCCTTCGTAAACAAATTATTTGCAGGGAAGCACATAAGTTATGCTCAGAGGTCAGTACAAAATATGTTGTTCTGCAGCTGCTGTTTCATTCAACAATGTTGTTGAATATATGAGAGTTATCCACAAAACAATGATGGATGGTAATAGTCAAGGTGAGAGCACTAGAAGAAAGATTTTGNCCGTTTTCTCGAATCCTTCGTAAACAAATTATTTGCAGGGAAGCACATAAGTTATGCTCAGAGGTCAGTACAAAACATGTTGTTCTGCAGCTGCTGTTTCATTCAACAATGTTGGTGAATATATGAGAGTTATCCACAAAACAATGATGGATGGTAATAGTCAAGGTGAGAGCACTAGAAGAAAGATTTTGTGGCAGCCCTAAAGTGTTTTGATGACATTCACACTGCCAAATGTTTTATGTGGTGTATACAAAATTATGTGAATATCCTCACAAAACTTCTGTAGCCAACATCAAATTATTTTGTGTACACTACAAAAAAATTTCAGCAGGGTGACCTACCTATTAGTGACCTACCAGTGACCAACCACTGAAATATTTTATCAGTGTTCAGTACTACATATAATGGAGTAAATAAAAAAAAAATAGTTACGCAAACATGTTTTCCTTATTTATATTCTAGGCATAAACACAAAAAAAATGTGTCGACCAGCAGAAACGAGCCAGGCAAAAACAGGAATTGTGAACGGTTGCACGAAACCACGAAATAAGTGAAAACGAGAAAAAAACTGTACATTGCAGATGACCACGATGGTTTCATACAGACAGAGCAAGATGAACCAGAGAATACAATAACAGCATCAGAGTTTGATGAAAAAAACCTTGTTTTCTCACTGGCCTCGTGCAGACTGAAAAAGAGAGAGATCAGCTACAGAAAATGACTGTGTTGCAATAAAGATGTCACATGTGGAATACAGAGAGGAGGAGGTTATTAACAGTTTCAAATTTCGGCAGGGTATGTAAAACGAGGACCCCGACCTCTTGCGAAAATTTAGTTCACTCCACATTGTATGGGAACTTCAGTACAAAAGGTGCACAGTACGACATTGCCAACGAACCTGTAGCAAAGCGCAAAATGGCCGAAGAAATGGAGTAGTGGCAATAGTGTGTGGCATATTCGTAGATTATGAGTATCTTTTTCTTGGTGCAACTCCAGGTACATTTTTTAAAAGAATAATTTTTCTAACTTTCATAATATTAACTCATACGCAGTGATTCTGTTAGAGATGGTTTGGTGAGTGATGCCATCATGGAAGTTAAGTACCCACTTTCAGGAGATAAGTACCAAAATCCGAAAAAAATAGGTGTCTATAATGGCTAGGTTAACATATATGTGTTATGTATAGCACTTTTGTATTTCTGAGTAAAATTATCAGTTAAACCAAATGTTAAGTATTTTTTGTATAATATTTGTGCTAGGAAATATTTTATATTAATTTATTCTACTAATTTCAGATAAGTTACTGCACAATTGTGAATGGGAAACCAATACTAAGGCGTGATTTGTATTATTTTTATCAAGTGCAAGGGCAGTTGCACATAACTGGCAGAAAAAAATGTTACGTTGTGGTTTACACTTCCCGATGGATGACATATGAAGACATCGAAAAGGGTGAATTCTGGAGTGACAAAATGGCAGAATCCTTATGCAGGTAGATTTCTCATAACTGTAAACACAGTGAGTAGTTCAGAAAAATTTGTAGTTCATACTGTGGCACTAAATTAAGCGCAGATTTAGAAAGCCTCAATGGTTTTAATTTTCTTAAAAGATCATTCATTGACAATAAGGATTTTTATACCATTGAGAACACTAACTAAAACTAATTTTAGCTATCAAAAAATAATAAATTGGCGGTATTGTATGATGAATTTAAAAATTTTAAAGGGAGTAAAATAATATTGCATGCAAAAAAAGTAGTTAGAAATAAATTTACCACAGTCTGTAGTATATAGTTTTAACCTGTAGGGACAAAGCGGCAAGTCTAACAGAGCCGAATGATATCTGCTTAAAGACACTCAATGAAAATAAAGTGAGTTTAATAAAAATTACATATTATGCTACAATGGTTTTCTTTAAGTTGCATGTAACCAAATAATACATAAGGGTGCTGTCAGTGAAGGTGAAAATATTGTAATCACACATTTGGCAGAAAAAAACCGTCCAGAATGTGTCCTGAAAGTTTCAAAAATTTCTGAAAAGTGAAATTTGTAATGTAGCTAATCTACAAATGTTGACACCACTTAGTGACCAGTAGGAAAATGCCAGAGAGAAGGCGATTTCAACTACTCAATACCTTTACTTTTACTAGCCTAACCTAACCTAACGTGCAGACTCGGCTACGTAGGGTGGTGCACCAATTCGATCCTCTCCTAAAATATTGCAGCGGCCCCTGGGTTCGGAGTTTTTCGGTAGAAGCCATCTGGCTGAGTGGGGTTCGGAAACTAAGTCAATTGTGGTGAGAGACATCTGTGAAGAGGATGGACGACAATGGGAGATTGCGAGATGATGGTGGACGAGGTATTTGTGGTGTGAACGGACGAGAGAGCGTGAAAATGAACGAGTGAAGGCTACTGTGCAGGAAGGCACTCAGAAATCTTTACAACATTGTGGACTGGTGGTACCTGGATTAAACTGAGGTGGGGCTGTATGAACATGTGATATGGACTTTATTGTAAATATTGAAATTGTCAAACGTGAACATAAAATTTATAAAGTAATTCAATAGGTTTTGATGTACAGCAGAGTCTCGGTTAACCGTCACCCTTTTAACCGTGAGTTTCTGTTAACCATAAGTAAACTGAGACGAAAAGTAAAATAATAAAATAGGATTCAAAAAACCAACTTAATAAAATAAACATGACATAACTTTTTTTCTCACTTCATATTAGATCAAATTAAGCACATTATTGAGTTGAACAATACGTATACTGTACTGTAATACATACTTTTGTCAATGAATACCCAGTAAAAATACATTCTGTGCGGTGCGGAATGCAAATGACTCACGTTTGTTGTTTATGTACAACCTACATCGTTCCGTCTTCCTCACCACTCTACCGGAATTCCTAGACGCTCATCCGCCCTCCCATTCCTACAGTCAGTTCAGTAGCGGTAGTCACTTAGTCAGCAAGTCATTGTCCTCAGTTTGTTGTCAAAGTGTAGTGTGTTTAAAAATGTCTGAGAAACGGAAACGTGTTGTATTGGGACTTTCTCAAAAACTTGAAATTATAAAACGACTGCGTAAAGGAGAAAGCGCAACAAGTATCACTCCGCTCTATGGAATCGGGCGGACTACAATCAATGAGTTTAAGTGAAGAAGAGAATGATACATTCAAGGATTGCCCCAAAATAATTAGCCACAGTGACACAGAAAACATGTTTTCCAAGTGCATCGAATGGTACGAGCAACAAAAAGAGGCAGACACTACACAGATATTACTCCTACGTAAGATATGCAACACGGCAGCAACAAAAACATGTGGCGTATTAAAACAAAGGAAAATAACAGACTTTTTTAGGTAGGATTATACTACTGAACATATAGATAATAGTACTGTACTCAATTTTGTTATTTTATCAACATAATAAATAGAAGTCTACAATATTTAATATCAAATACATACTGTGCTGTACATACGAGGTTTGTTCAAAAAAAAAAAGGTGACCTTTTTATTTTTCTTGATAAACATTTATTTATTCATCAATACCTATTTTGTCCTCTTCAAAGTAATCTCCCTTAGATATAATACACTTGTGTCAGCGGTTTTTCCAATCCTCGAAGCACTTCTGATATGCGCTTTTTGGTATGGCCCTGAGCTCTCCCAGCGATGCGGTCTTTATCTCCCCAATCGTGGCAAACCTCCGTCCTTTCATGGGTCTCTTCAGTTTTGGGAACAGAAAAAAGTCACAGTGGGCCAAGTCCGGTGAATAAGATGGCTGAGGCATGATTACGGTGTTGTTTTTGGCCAAAAAATCATGAACAAACAAACGATGTGTGAGCAGGTGCATTATCGTGATGCAAAACCCATGAATTGTTTTGCCACAAATCTCTGCATTTTCTTTGTATTGCTTCACGCAAACGGCGCATAACTTCAAAGTAATATTCCTTATTGACCGTACAACCTTTTGGCAAGAACTCGCTATGAACCACGCCATTGTAATTGAAGAAAACATGAGCAAAACCTCCACATTTGACCGAACTTGGCGTGCTTTTGTCGGTCTTGGCTCTTCTGGCCGCTTCCATTGGGATAATTGGGCTTTGGTTTCAACGTCATAACCATAAACCCATGTTTTGTCACCAATTATGCCCGTTTTGAGCAAATCTGGATCGTCATTGACATCATTCAACAGCTCCTGAGCAATCCTCATGCGACGGTGCTTTTGATCAAAGCTTAGCAATTTTGGAACAAACTTCGCTGCCACACGTTTCATGCCCAAAACATCCAAAAAAAATTGCATGGCATGAGCCAACCGATATGCAGACATCCTCAAAAACTTCTCTCGTAGCGATTCCACGATTCTCCATAATAATTTTCTTCACTGCTTCAATGTTTTCATCGGTTGTTGACGTGCTGGGACATCCAGGGTGGGCATCGTCATTAACATCTTCTCGGCCTTCTGTGAAAAGCTTGTACCACGTATAAACATTTTTTTTTGCTCAAAGTAGACTCGCCAAATGCCACAGTCAACATTTTAAGTGTGTCGGAGCACTTAATTTTATTTTTCACACAAAATTTAATACAGATTCTTTGANGGGGGGCATTTCTCTTATCCGTCTATTCTCTCAACCGTCACGGTGATGGTCCCGAGACTGACGGATAATGGAGACTCCACTGTACTGTCTATTATGACTAGTTTTTGGGGGGGGGGGGCAACAACCCAAGAAAATCGGTGTACACAATGGAAAACAATCGCTCAAAAATCACTAAAAAAATCCCTAAAAATCACAGAAAATCTTGGAAAATCCCTGAAAACCACAAGAAAATCACTGAAAATCTCATAAAATGCTTGTAACAAATGTTTTTCAATACACATAAATTTCCTCTAAAAATTAAAATTTATAGCACTGAATAAATAAAATTTAAAATGGTTTTAGATAATATGTGAGAAAAGAGGAGAGCATCTTCTACGTCTTTTGTATTTATATGGTTTATTTTTTGCAACCTAAAAATGTGCATCTTTATAGGCTTTTTTTTTGGTAACCCAAGCGTACAGTGTAGTGTCTAATAATATAACATTATAGTGAAGATTTCATCGTCCAGGAATTACTTGCAGATAATAGTAAATGTCGTTTGGGATGAAAACCATTCAAAACTGTAGCTCTTGCGTTATTTGTTTTCTTTGGTAAAGAAACTGTGAAGGAATACATAACATTTTAAATATTTTAAAATCTAAAATTTTCTATTCTAAAGTAGTAAGAATGCCCGTAATGATATAGTGAACTGACCTTCAAGTAATGCTGTGAGAATACTCATTCTGTGGTCAACACAGTTAATCATATTGGAAAAACTAAAATCTTAGTTGGGTGTATAATCGTCAAAACTTTGTGCAAGGCAGTTAGAATTAACATAAAAACAATTAAAACTCATGAAGTTAAATTACAAGTTTATTGTGCAGTACAAACTAAACTAAAATAAACAGTCTGAAACACCACCTACTTTTGGACATACGAACACACGACTATAGGTGTAATCGGTAATCAGTCTCTGACTTGACCCTCTTTAGTATAGGACAACGGTTTTCAACCGGTGTGCCGCGTATGTTTTCAAGTGTGCCGCGTATTGTATGCCGCATTGAAATCATGAATAGCTATTTTAATGAGAAAAAAGTACGAAAACAACTGACGCGTAGCTTGTGCGCTTCTCGTTGTCAGGTTGTCATGGTAGCGGAGCGGAGGGTATGGGGGGCGGGTGGAACACTCTCGCTCGACGAGTATTCAACTCGCCCGCACACCGTTTGTTCTTGCGGCTGTCTCTTGTCACGTGCGTCACTTAGAAATCCTCGCTGTATTATATTGCTCTCGCTGTATATGGTGTGAGTAATATATATATATTTTTATTTAAGTCTGTGTTTGGGTTCTGATAAGACGTTCAACATGGATAAATTCGTAACCCGTATATCGGCTAATGATCAACAATCATCGAGTCAACCCGTCGAAAAGAAACAAAAACTAATGAATGTCAAACGACAATATCATGAAGACTATTTAAAGTTGGGGTTTACTTGGACAGGAGACAAAGACGAACCAAACCCTTGTCTCGTATGCGGACAAAAATTATCCAATGAAGCAATGGTTCCTAGTAAATTAAAGAGAGACCTCTCTACAAAACATTCTTATCTCTTGGATAAGGACCTACAGTACTTTCAACATTTACTGAAATCACAAGCCCAGCAATCCACAAGTCTTACCAAGACAATGACTATCTCTGACAATTGTCAAGAGGCAAGCTACCACGTGGCGGAACTTGTAGCAAAAAAAATGAAACCACACACTGTCGCAGAAAATTTAGTATTGCCAGCTTGTCGTCAGATTGTGAAGACCTTATTTGGGGTTGAAGCTGAAAAGGAGGTATTGAAAATTCCTTGTCCGATAATACCATCAGCAGGCGCATAGAACACATGTCAGAAGATATTGAAGCACAAGTAATAGAAAAACTACAAATTGTTCGCACATTCGCCTTACAAGTTGATGAATCAACTGACATAAGTAGGAAGGCACATCTGCTGGCATTTATCAAATGATCGTTGAAGATAACATTATTGAAAACTTTCTTTGTTGCAAAGAACTGTCCGAAACAACAAGAGGTGAAGACATCTTTAATGTTTTGGATGCGTATTTCAAGTCCTTAGATTTATCATGGACCTATTGTATTGGAATATGTACCGACGGAGCACCCTCAATGACGGGTTCTGTAAAAGGGTTTGTTGCTTTGATGAAGAGGATAAATCCAAATATTGTGCTGACCCACTGCTTTATTCATAGGGAAGCATTAGTATCAAAAACTCTGCCGGATGACTTAAAAACTGTGTTGGAAGATTTAGTGAAGGTTACAAATTTCATTAAAAGCAGTCCATTGAAATTTAGATTATTCAAACAAATTTGCCAAGATATGGATGCAGCCCACTACACGTTGCTTCTACACACCGAGGTAAGGTGGCTCTCGAGAGGACATATTTTGTCACGGGTATATGAACTGAAGGAAGAGCTATTGATATTCCTCCCTTTGGAGACATCCGAGTTTGTTGATCTATTCAGCGATGATGCATAGTGCACAAAATTGGCCTATCTGACAGATTTATTTGAACATCTTAACAAATTAAATGCAAGTATGCAGGGACGAAATGAGAATATTTTAACGTCTTCAGATAAAATAAAAGGTTTCACAGAAAAATTAACTCTAAGGAAAAATCATATTCACCAGGGTACTCTGTCCATGTTCCCGCACACAGCGTCCAGAAATGTAGATTCTACAATGAGATCTATGATAAGTGATTCATTAGAATTGTTGGAAAAAAAAAATGCAAATACTTTCCCAATATCGAGGTAAAGGATTTTGACTGGGTAAGAGACCTCTTTAATATTTCACTCAGCAGCTTGGTTGGTTTTGGATTGGGAGAGAAAGAACAGTTTTGCGAGTTAAAGAATGACCGCACTTTGCTATTAAAACTACAGGAACTGAACGTAAACAAGTTCTGGTTGTATATTTCATCGGAATATCCAGAACTAAGTAAAAAAGCGCTCACTGCCCTTTTGCCATTTTCGACTTCATACCTCTGCGAACAAGGATTTTCAGCGTTGACGAATGTAAAAAGTAAAAAACGCCAACGTCTTCTATCTGTCGAAGAAGAGTTTTGAGTGTGTTTGTCGACAATTCACCCAAGAATAAAAAACCTTTGCTCCGTACGCCAGGCTCAAATATCACATTAATTAATAGATATTATTTAAAACCTTAATAGGCTTAATACCAATAATAAAGATTTAATTTTTAACCATGTATTTTTATTTACGTTGCTTTTTAGGGTTTCTTATCTAAAGGGTGTCAACAGGACCCTATTACTAAGCCTTCGCTGTCCGTTATACATATTATGGGTATACTGTACGGAACCCTCCACGCGCCAGTCCGACTCGCACTTGGCTATTTTTTACTGGTGTGCCGTGATGAAACGAAAAGTGTGCCGTTAAAACCAAAAGGTTGAAAACGCCTGGTATAGGACGATGCTGCTTCTCTGGATATAACCAGCATTTTGAAGATGCTGCATGAAAGCGATAAATTAGTAACACCCCATCCTTGATAGAAGGGCTGTTTCCGGTTCATCCCTCACACAATGAGGGATCAAGCCGGGTCAGGGAAAGGGAGCCTTTTCTTTCACAATAAAACTACAGTTGTCCAGCACAAAACCGCCCCACATATTAAATGCAGGAAAAAAAACTTCTTTGTGTAGGTGAACAAAACACTTCCGAGATCCGATACTCGTTAGTGGAATCCGGGCATTCACATGCCAAAATCCCTTAACCAGCTTTGTCCCCTAGAAAAAGGGCTAAATAAAAACCATGATACCACGTTACCGCTGTTCAAGTCATTAATATATATAAATGAATATATTAATACATTATAGTGGGAAATCACTAAAACCGGTATATAATCCATAAAAAATAAAATTTTCATAATACTTCTAAAACTTAAGNATTATAGTGGGAAATCACTAAAACCGGTATATAATCCATAAAAAATAAAATTTTCATAATACTTCTAAAACTTAAGAGAATTCACGAAAAATTCCTTGAAATCTAAGACACTTCTTATGTATTAAAAATTCCCTAAAATTTCAGATATATTTTAAAGATAAGAACATTAATAAATAAATATTTCGCAGTTGAAAAAAATTGTACTCTCGTCAATATTATCTTTGCAGATGCGAAAACTCTCCACAAATCACGAAAAAATCTTTCAAAATCACGAAAAAATCTTTCAAAATCGCAACAATTCTTTGAAAATCAGAAAAAAAATCATTTTAGTTGTTAAAAATGTTTGGGAATCACCAGAAATCTTTGGCAATTGCAAGAAAATCTTAAAAAATCATTACAAATTCTTTTAAATCACTAGAAAATCTTAAAAATCATTCAAAATCTTTAAAAATAAAATAAAAATTCAGAAATCCCTCCAAAAAAATTAAAATCACAAGAAAATCACTTCAAATTTTCAGAAATAACAAAAATAAATATAAATAATTCTAACTTGAGAAAAAATTACAAAAAAATAAAAAACCGGTGTACACATTTCAACCTAGTCGTTACCCCACCGCTGATTTTAATTATTTAAAAATTTAAAACATTAATTTCTTTGAGGGAATTGTAAATTGTATTGATTGAATACATTAATTGTAAATAGCATGTGATAATTTATTGGGAGGTATTGAGTTGAGAGAATTTTGTTTGTAGTTATTGTAAATAAATTAGGAAACTATATTTAACTCTTTTATTTAATTAAGACCTCCATCCCTTAACGAACCTCGTTTAGCACACTGACTTTGATATATATTTCAACAATGTGAAAAAATTTTTAATTCCCCCTAGTTAATTCCAAAAATTTTTCATAATACTGCTAACCATAGCAATAATTGTCTTTTGTACCACTTTTACTTACCCAAGACCAATTATGAAGCACATGTAAATANACTGCTAACCATAGCAATAATTGTCTTTTGTACCACTTTTACTTACCCAAGACCAATTATGAAGCACATGTAAATAATTTTTATCTTACAAGTTATTTTTTGTATTCTAGGATTGTACATTACACATAGTAGAAATTTAACATTATAAAAATAAAACAATTAAACCAAGGTAAATCAAACTGTGATTTAATTTTGTTATGTATAGTGATTTCCCCCACACAAGCAAGCAGAAGAGAAGGACANAAGGTAAATCAAACTGTGATTTAATTTTGTTATGTATAGTGATTTCCCCCACACAAGCAAGCAGAAGAGAAGGACAGAGTAGTGATGTGATAACGGGCAGCAAGTCAATGGAATATTTTGAATAAAAGGCAAGCGATAAACCAAGAAGCGCGTTTCTGTACACAAAGCATTCCACCATGCATACCTCTGCATGGCACCATGATAACTACTTTGTGGCATGTATGTGCTCCTGACCTTGGTTGTATCGAATTTTTACATTTATCTGAAGAATTTTCTGATGAATGACCGAGTCTCTCTCAGCATGACTCTGGGTGCGTTGAACCTTCTAGATGGTCAGGGATACTGATATTTTTTTAAGCATTACAGGCCTCAGCCAGAAGTTTATGAGAGTCTGGAGTGTCTGGATGACTNCTCAGCCAGAAGTTTATGAGAGTCTGGAGTGTCTGGATGACTGTGCGACATCAAGCAATAGACAACGGCAACGACCAGAGTGAGGAAAATATGTGACTGCGAGCTTCAGACCAGTGAAGAGTGCGACTGGCAGACTGGACTATTGGACTGGATGTGTGAGTGTAAGATATTACAAATGATGGCAACAGACAGATTGAACATGTGTTAATGATGAGTATGAGTTAATTGACTATAACCAAACAAACACATTAAGGAAGAAATTAGAATTGAAATAGACATTAAATATTGCGCTCAATAAGAAATAAAATGAGTAATAGCAGAAATAGATAATTTAATGCTGTAAATAATAGCTGTGAGAATAAATTAAAAATCAAGTTCTTTTATTTTTATTAAGACCTCTATCCCTTATGAACTCGGATATGCCCCTCAGACGCCTTGTAACAATATCTCCACAGTTACAGCTACGTCTAAATTCACTGATGCTCAGACTTTAAAAAAAAAACTGTATAGGTGTGCAAGACCAAGGTTGTGTTCTGGAAGATTGAGGTTGTGTTCCAAATAACCATTTTTCTTACCAAAATGGACTCTCGAGTGTTATGTAAATAAGAATAATGATTACAAATAGTGATTTATAGCTAAAATAACTAGAGCCAAGATAGTCTCCAAACCTCTGTGGTTTCGTTGCGGACATTATTGGCCGACATATACGCGCTGTTTGCGGGCGAATCAAGTACGTTCGGCGGCAGAGCATCATTTGGACCAGTCAAATAAGAAGACAGCTTCACACACTTATTGCATCTAGTAAGGAAAGAAATTCTCCAGACATGAGCACATCATATTGGAACCTAGCAAGCTGACATTTTCGGAATAAATTACCATCTCTCATAATGATGTATTTTATCATTTTGTGAATAAAAAATTGTAATGCTGACTATGGAACTCAAAAAACACATCCAACATAATTAATTAACCTCACTAAAATATACAGTTATATCTGGATTCACTCANCTATGGAACTCAAAAAACACATCCAACATAATTAATTAACCTCACTAAAATATACAGTTATATCTGGATTCACTCATTTAGAAAATAATGCATACATTAAACAAATATGACTAATTGTCGCAAGTATATTGTGTTTTTTAAAAATAAATAAATAAAAATGGGCCTGCAAAGTGGTAATAGCAAAACAGTCCACCTAATACCAAGGTAATCCGGGTTCGATTCTTGGCAGGGTCGTCCTGGATTTTCGAGTGTGGAAAACGTGGCAAACATTTCTGCTGACCGGCGGATTTCTAGGAGTACTCCTTTTCCCAACATTATATTCCTTCGCTTACTCTAACTGGAGTATCAGGATAGGTCTGTCCATCTAATACGACAACCNAAACATTTCTGCTGACCGGCGGATTTCTAGGAGTACTCCTTTTCCCAACATTATATTCCTTCGCTTACTCTAACTGGAGTATCAGGATAGGTCTGTCCATCTAATACGACAACCAGATCCAAATAGCGCCCGCCTGTCTTCATCGTAACCATGGACCTTGTGCCTTTCCTAACGGACACTGTCGAAAGTGGAAACAAGAACTGGGTGTTACTTTTATGTTTTAATAAACTTTGCTCGGAGAGTCTGTTTCCGGTGCAAGTGTAAGTATCCTTAAAAATATACAAAACATTAAATTACTAAATAAATTATTTCAAAACAAATGCATTTTTGATGTAGTTGCAANATCCTTAAAAATATACAAAACATTAAATTACTAAATAAATTATTTCAAAACAAATGCATTTTTGATGTAGTTGCAAGTCAGTGGTAACAGTACCGGCCTATTTATACAACTTCTTAATACATGTAGTACACAATTCAATATTTCAGATTTTTTCATTTATTTTTATAGTAAACTGGAAACAATATATATTACCAGAGTTATTACTTCACTTGTGCAAATGGTAAAGAGAGTACTTTCGGTAACGTTCTCAACAGGAACGACTATAAATATATTTTATGGTACCCTTAGACTGATTTTTGATTGCGACGAAATGTATACACTGCGTTTAATCAAATGACATTGTATGTATAAAAAAAGTGGTATGTAATGAACTTGCATTTGAGAAAGCGAACAAGCTTGTTGTGCAAGTCTCATTGAAACCAGTAAGCACTGCAGATAATCCCTTTCAGTTCTTGGAAACATGGGCCACCACTTCCTTATCGCTCTCCTGACTGCTTGCGCATTCACACAAGGTACTGGGGACAGAAGCAACATATCTCCACAAATGTACTTCCAGTTTTCATTGGGAAAAAACACAAATTCTCGTATTCTGATTATTACTTTTACAGGATAATAATTATTCCAATACTGTTCAGGTTGCAACATAGTATAGAATATTCGAAGGACGGTGTAGATCAAGGGTGCTCAACCTTTTTAACAGTCGGGCCAAACGAACGATTCAGACATTTTTGGCGGGCCACTGACGGTTGTTATTTAAGTTATTTTTAAGACTTGTGCAAGAAAAAACCCAATATTAAGAAATGAAATTGTTGTTTATTAAAATAATAAAACAATACACTTTTGCTTCTTCATTCTAATGTTATGTATCTTAAATCAAAATCGAACTAAATAAAAACTAAGGTTAATACAATTAATGTGATTTCTGACATTGCTTCTGTTGTAATAATTTTCTTATATTAGGCGTCAAATCAGATGTTGAAAGTAACAACAAGTCACTAATATGTTGCTCTGTTAGTGATGTGCGGTATTTATTTTTAACATAATTAAGGTTTGAGAAAACCTTTTCACAGACATATGTTGATCCAAAACTACTTAAGAATTGTAAGGCCAGGTCTGTTATGATAGGAAAATCTTCTGTTGGTACCAATTTCCAGAAATTTGCAAAATCTTCTGAAGAATTTTGTGGTTTTGAGGATACTTTTTCGGCAAAAAGGTTTTTTAGCGCAAAATGACTTTGCAGTTCAGTGAGTTCTAACTGAACATTGGCAGGATAAGTAATTATTTCAGTCAAACTGATTATGAAGGGATTCACAAAAATTTGTATATTTTGTTTTTTACTCTCAAAGTCTTGAAATCTTCTCTCAAACGATTGTAATAAGGAGCTAATTTTAGATTCGTATTTAGAACAATTGATGGTGTCAATATTGAGTTTCTCTTTCAAATCTTTAAGTGTGGGAAAATGGTCAATATTTTCTGTGCTTAAGTTAATTAAAAACAGATTTAATTTAGCTTTAAATCCGCTTATCAAACTAAACATAGTCGGAAATGAACAATCTTTGCCTTGTAATTTGAGATTCAAAATATTGAGATAATTCGTAACGTCAACAAGAAATGCAAGATCACTCAACCAAGATGTATTCTTCAGTAAATCAGTTTCCAAAGGTAACACCCCTTTTTCCTCCAAAAATTCCACGACCTGCTCTCTCAAGTTGAAAAATGTTTTTAACATGTTGCCCCTTGAAAGCCATCGCACAGCGCAGTACAGTTGAAGCTCTCCATATTCACTGATTTCTTCTTCAAATAAAACTCTGAATTCACGTCTATTAAGAGCTTTTGCACGTATGTAATTTATGCAACGTACCACTGGATCCATAATATCATCCAATTTCATGTCCTTTGCACACAAAGCTTCCTGGTGGATAATGCAATGATACGAAAATAGTGTGCGACCCAAGAAATTCTGCAACAAAGCTACGCAACCTTTGTTTTTCCCGATCATTGCAGGTGCTCCATCAGTGCAAATACATATCATTTTGTCCCATGATAAGCCCTTTTTCTCAATACATTCCCTAATTTTCAATAAAATGTCTTTTCCTTGGGTTGTAGTTTCTAGCTGACAGAGTTCAAGTAAATCTTGCAATATATTCCAATGTTTATCAATACACCGCACAAAAATAGCCAACTGAGACCTACTCGTTAAATCGCAAGTTTCATCTAACGCCAATGAAAAGTATTTGCACTTTGTTACGATTTCTTGAATCTGACTGCTGATATCAACTGCCATCTCCTCCACCCTTCTCGTAACAGTGTGTCGTGAGAGTGAGACACTGTCGGCTTTAGCTTTGACGTTTTTATCATTACAGTTTTGTGCAAAGATTGTCAAAGCCTCTTTAATAATTTCTCCATCAGTAAAACATTTCTTCTTTTTCGCTAAAAGCAAAGAAATCTCGTAAGATGTTTTGACCATGGATTCAAGCTCGTCGTGCCTTTCAACGAAAATATTCTGTTGGTTGAATAGTTCCTTTTTCTTTTTCTTTAAAAAATCTTCTCTGATAGCACTACCAACAGGGTACTCTTTTTCAAAATTATTATGATTTTGCTTATAATGCCTTTCTAGGTTATATTTTTTTGCAACAGCTACTGTAGCGGAGCAAAGTAAACACATGGGTTTATGCGCCTTGCTTTCAATAAAACAATATTTATTTTCCCATTCATCATGAAAAACACGGTAGGTCTCGGTCGATTTCGACGTACTTGGTTTGCTGTGAGACATACTGAAACAAACAACATTTGTTTATTTTCCTTTCTGAATAGGTACCTAATATGAATATCTACTTAAATTAGCTCATAATGAATAACATACCTTTGAACACCAATGTCTTCACTTATTTAAACAAAAACGATCAAATGTTTGATTCAGTTCTTCATCAACAAAATCACAACTTAAAAACATTATGTACTGTAAGCAGTGATGCGCGCTCTCGATTGTTTTTCGAAACACAGTGCGGGAACAGGTGAGCGCGAGGAAGCGCGGGCGGGAGGCTCAAAACAATACTTCGCTCCCGAGCTTACGCACACAAAAACAATGTACACGTGCATCTACACTCGCACTAAGACCAACCCGCCTTTGTTAGATAAAACGTCTTCCTAATCCTATACTACCACGTACAAAACACTTTTTCAATTTGGCGGGAATTTTCTGAATTGCTTGCGCGGGCCATTCAAAATTCGTCCACNTGCGGGAACAGGTGAGCGCGAGGAAGCGCGGGCGGGAGGCTCAAAACAATACTTCGCTCCCGAGCTTACGCACACAAAAACAATGTACACGTGCATCTACACTCGCACTAAGACCAACCCGCCTTTGTTAGATAAAACGTCTTCCTAATCCTATACTACCACGTACAAAACACTTTTTCAACTTGGCGGGAATTTTCTGAATTGCTTGCGCGGGCCATTCAAAATTCGTCCGCGGGCCACATCGTGGCCCGCGGGCATAGGGTTGAGCAGCCCTGGTGTAGATGTACCGCCGGATTTTCCCTAAAGGGGAGAAGGAAAGCGGGAACACCTGCAGTGAGGAGCTGAAGTTAAAGGACCCAGCTAGGCGGGGAACGCTGGGAGCGGGGTGCAAAGCAGGCCACCACCACCGGGAAACACGAGCTAGTCTACATACAAACACTAGCCGAAGAATTCGACCCACCTGAATCCCCTAATATAGAAGTGGAGATTAATGGACGTTGGGCACTCGCCCTTTTAGACTCTGCCGCTACGGGGAATTTCGTGCAAAGCAATCTGCTCACCCATTCACAATGAGTTTCACTTCCCCCACAAGTGCATATGGTACATATGGCAAGTGCCTAGTGCATATGGCACAGTACGACCAGACCCTTAAGGTCAACGGCCAAACTACTCTGACAGTAGGGATATACAGTCACGTAAACCAAATAGAATTCGTAGTCTCACCCGATATTACAGATGAGGTAATCTTGGGGCAACCATGACTGCGCCAACAATAGTGCGTTATGGATCATGGTCAGCAACGTGTCTATATTGGAGACAAGCAAGCACCGGGTGACCGTCAACTGGGAGCACAGCCCAGACGTGGCAATCCCACCCCCGATTGCCCCCGAGGAAAATTTACCACCAGCTAGCAGAACCAGAATTTGCACAGCTTCGACAAATACTGGACGACCATGCTGGAGCCTTCGGCCAAGGGAAATCACTACATCAGACGCGTAGAATTCAGCATGAGATCTGACCCACCACTGACATACCTGTATATAACAGACCCTACCGCGTGTCTGCCCGGAGGAGACACATTATGACGCAAGTCCAGGCGATGATGNTTCAACATGAGATCTGACCCACCACTGACATACCTGTATATAACAGACCCTACCGCGTGTCTGCCCGGAGGAGACATATTATGACGCAAGTCCAGGCGATGAAGGAGTAAGGGATTGTGGAACCAACAGACTCACCTTACAATTCCCGGGTAGTTTTAGTCCTGAAGAAGGACGGGCAGTTAAAATTCTGTAATTACAAATAACTAAATGATGTTATGCATTCCATCGCACCGCCGGCCATTAACCTAGCCCACACTATCCAGGACATTGGAGAAGCCAAAATCTCCAGTACTCTAGACATGCAGTCAAGGTACTGGCAGATTTCAGTACATCCCGACAGCAGAAAGTACACAGGTTTTACTACTCCAGAGGGCGAAACCCTGCAAATCAGAGTAATGCCGTTTGGGCTCAATGACCCCGCCTCATTCCAGAGGCTAATGTCCAGCGAGGTCCTTACGAGTTTTATAGGCCAGTTTTGCTTCACCTACCTCAACGACATAATTGTGTACTCCAAATCGTGGGAAGAGCACTGCGGACACCACCAGAGAGTACTAGAGAGAGTCGAATTGCATGGCTTCACCTGTAACCTAAGGGGAACTACCCCCAGGCCGCCTCGATACGAGCCATAGAGGAGGCTGAAGAACCCACCAACAAGAAAAAACTACGTCGCTTCTTGGGCCTGTGTAACTGGTTACACGACTGCGTACCAGACATCACTCGACAAATTACACCCTTCAACCCCCTCCTAGAGAAGGAAACATGTTGGCGGTGGGAAGAAAACCGCAACACATTTTTCGACCTGAAGCGAAGCTTCCATAACGTTGAGCAACTCCACAGACCACAAGAAGGAGCCCCCTCATATTGCAGACTGGCGCCTGCCAGAGCAGGCTGGGGGCGGTCCTATACCAAGACGACCCCACAGGACAGCCCCATGTCATTGCCTATGCCAGCACCTGTCTGAACGCCAACGAACAAAGATAACACATTAACTAACAGGAATGTCTCGCCGTAATCTGGGTGGTGAGAAAATACTGATACCACCTAGAAAGAAGACACTTCATACTCTACACTGACAGCATGGCCCTCCAATGGCTACGCGAGTCAAGAAACACCAAAGCCAAATTAGGGTGACCGGAAATGTTCCTAACCGAATTTGACTTAGAAGTAGAGCACTGCACGGGCAAAACCAATGACCTACCTGACACTTTATCCCACCGGCCGGACCTCGACGGGGGCACCAAAAAAGACGAGGAATGGGAGAGAATTACCGCCCTTCTGACTCCTACCAAAAACTCCGAAGAGCACCTTCGGTTCCTCCAGCTGCAACTCAACCAATACCAAATCAGTTACCATCAGTAGGACCCAGACATCCAGCATCTCCTCCAGGACATGCCCCAGAGATTTTAACTTTGAGACGGCATCGTCTGGTCTCAGAGTGGAAAACCCAGGGCCAAATGGAAGATCTGGATACTCCGCAACCTCAGGGCAGACCTATGCCGACACCACCATGACCACCTGCAAGCCGGTCATCCAGGTATCAAAGAAACGCTCAGAGATATAGGAGAACGATACATGTGGATGGGATAAGTCGGGACGTACGGCAGTCCGTAAACAACTGCGAGGCATGCTGTCGTGTTAAGGCATACCCGTACCACAGCCAACAGGACGACCCCGTCGACCTCACACCGCCTGGACCCACTTGGCAGCTGACCTAATGGGGCCTTACCCGAGAAGCACCAAAGGTAATGGATACATGTTAGTGGTACCAGACCAGTTTTCCCACTGGGTAGTAGCATTTCCCCTACCCAGTCAGAAAACCAGAACATTATACGGAAATTTGAGACGGAGATACACACACGCATGTATGATGCATTGCCTACGTATGAGGCACTGTATCATGGCAGCAGAATATTTGAGTGAGTTTTAAACGAAAACGGTGTATCTAGGCAGTTGCAACAAGGGGACCATATTTGTTTCGTAGGTCATACTGCTCAATAAACCAGCATCAAACGTTCATAATTCCAGACAGTAACGAAGTTGCCGGCAATAAGAGGGTGGCCACCCCTGTTATTTTCATAACGGGGAGTGTTGATAATGTGATTTTGCTCCAAGGTTGAATATCCCGATAACATTAAACAATGTTCCGTTAATTGTACTTTCATCCACCTGGGTTCCGATATTTCGCAAATAAACATTCCAAAATCTCAATTTTTGGGAACTTATTTCACCCTTAATATTTAGTTTAGGTTGAATGTGTCCTATATATTTGCATAAAGAATCACCTCACTATCTATGCATGCATGCGTGTGTGTATGTATGTAAATATATATATATATATATATATATATATGTGTATGTGTATATATATGTATATATATATTTATTTATTTTCTAGAAAAAAACTACTTTTTCTTTGCATAAGGATAAGTTATGTTCCCTGGCAGTTTAACTAATCATATTGTGGTCAATGTAACACCTCACCTTAAATATTTCCATTTAATCTGGTTTTATTGTGTTTCTCCGAGTGAAGAGAACAGGGCAATTAAACTTCTGGAGTTTGATGATGAAATGGAAATTGCCAACATTTTGGTTGTTGGCATTGTTTTTGCTTGTGACTATCAGAGATTTAGTTCTTTCCGTCCAGGAGGTGAAGATGCGAGTTTTCTCGGGGTCACATTACATGTGTAGTGTACTTGTGATGTAAAATATTCAGTAATTTTTTAAAATTTAACTATCAGTTTTATCCAAGGATTTAATCATTTTCGACAGTGGTGGCCAGCAGTTGAAACGAGCCCCGTGCTATGGATCTAGTCAGCTTGAAACCCCTACCTTTTTTTTTCCACCACCATGTTTCCCAGCGTGTAGGCAAATATAGATCTCATGACTGGTTTCATTTCGTGATTTTTCCACTATTTCAAGTTATTCTCCTGGAGAAAAAATTATATGGGCAAAAATGTGTTGTGCTGTACTAAGTTGGAATTTGTCTTTTATTTCTTTGAAATACTAAAAATTTGCAAGATAGTCATAAAGATGATGCCCAATGTTATTTTACAATCTGAGTGTGTTCAAGAGAAACTGGAAAACGTGTTTGGGACATTACATATGTGCCAGCACTGATAAAAGCAATTTTAATACTCTGCCACCAAATTCAAAACTCATTTACATTATGAAGATGTAGTGGAATTCAAGATTACGAGAACTTGCGCCACACATTTGAAATCATCCAACGGCAGCACAGGCACCCCGATATTAATAATGGAATTTTTAAAATACACAACTACACATACAGGAATGTCTCTGTTACCTAGTTTCACTGTTCATGCATTTGTCATTTCATTTTAAATCAACAAAGCATGGTGGATGTATTAGACAACCCGTAACATTTGAGTTGCACCAGGCACCTTCTTTTCTCTCATTGATGACTTTTCCTGACCACACATTCTTCATTTAATCATGCTGGAATATAGCATATTTAATTGGCTGATTCCAAAGTAAACTTAGAATGTTTCAGTCTTTCAGTTTTTCTGTTCATAACTGTACTTACACTATAAATTTCGCTACCAACACTGCATAAAATAATAATCACCACATATTTTTAAAATGGGTATGGAAAATAATAAAACAATTTAAAACAAAAATAACTGCAATAGATAAACTTTTTGAATGTCCACAGGCTATCGAGACACAACTACAACTTACAAAGACCATAATAAATTGCAATGAAAAGCACAGTATATAAACTGAAAACTGTTAACTGTTGTGTATTGTGATGTTGACAAACCTGTTTACTTTATCGTTGCATTATTAATAAAGATGAGATGACAAAGTAGTGGCAATGGTTTTTATGATAAACCAAGTATAGAATGATTANCGTTGCATTATTAATAAAGATGAGATGACAAAGTAGTGGCAATGGTTTTTATGATAAACCAAGTATAGAATGATTATCGAACAAAAACAAATATCTCCTTTAATTAGTAAGTGTAACAATAAAAGTCACTTAGTGCTATTATTAAACAATAAAATATATACTGAATTTCTATCCGTCTACATAGCAATCATATCTACTACGTCTGCTACCATATATCTATTGCTAAACTACAACTTACCTAATTTAATATATGGTTCTTCCTCAAAGATAACACGGTATCCTTGAAACAGTCCACAGGAAGTGCTCAGTAGTGGAAAGAAATTACAAAACAATGTGTGACTGATTAATAATGAGGGTGACAGAGATGCCATTATCATTACTGCGTGATACATAGATACCTGACTGCTTCGACAAACTGTCAATTATGTATTTGACAACCAAATATGTTCACACGATGACAAGACAATGATGAAAGTGTTAATAAAAAACACTTCAGTCAGCAATAACTAGAAAATGTGTGACATACATAGAAGTCAACTATAGCCTGTCTACGTGGTTTTTAGATTACAATGAAGACAGAGCAGATGTGTTACGAGAGAAAGGAGAGTTCACTATGTACAGACAAACACGAAAGCTGACTGCCATTGGAAAAAAACCATCAATTTGCTGGCATTTAGTCAGGACAGTTAAAGCATCTGGATGCTAGATGGTAAGTGAACGATACAGGTTACAAAGTCTTCTCAAGCTCTGCAGTATATTATGCAAATGACCCAAACAATTCCCATTAGTGTTATGCACACAGTAAATTACCACGAAATGATACAAAACTGAAAGTAATACCAGGAAAAAGCTTGACAAGAGCACGAAAATGAGATGTGAAGGCTTTAAGTTTTATTAAATTCAGGCTTAACCACATTGCCTCAAATAGAAAACAAACGTACAAGAAACAGTTTACATCACTAAACAGAAGATGTTTTTTAATGAACAGCCATGGAACCACAAAAATCTCAGAGCTACAAAACTGCAACTTTGAGGTATTCACAGGTACTGTAAATCTGAATGTTAACAACAGATANCAAAAATCTCAGAGCTACAAAACTGCAACTTTGAGGTATTCACAGGTACTGTAAATCTGAATGTTAACAACAGATTGACCTATTTTTTTTTTCTTTGTGCAAACAATTACAAGTATGCCAACAACCAAAGTGTTTGAAAGTAACCTGATTCTAGCCACTCCTTACTTCTGTTTGTTTTAAATTTATACAATGAACAATTATGTTTTGGTTTGAGTATTAGACCAAAGTGTTAAGCATTTTCTTAAGAAGTATAATTACTAAAAAGCATATGTGTTGAAAACAAAAAATNAGTATTAGACCAAAGTGTTAAGCATTTTCTTAAGAAGTATAATTACTAAAAAGCATATGTGTTGAAAACAAAAAATTAAATGGAAGCCTAGAAATGAAAATGAAAAATGTGAACCTCATATAATTTACATGAATTAGTGACTCGCGAGAAATTTTTCAAGTATGTGCATAATGAAATAAAATCTAACAAGTATATATTAGTACAAAATGGAAAACTTTTATATATACATTCAAATATATCCTGAGTTTGTAATATACACTTCAACAATTTTTAAATGCACAAAACACATAAATAGTGTGTTAAAGCTATAAGAGGCGGAAAAAATGTATGACTTTGCCAAAGGTTACACTGAAATTGATAAGAAGGCATTATGTATTTGCAACATCACAACCAAAATAAGTCTAGGGCATTGAGTAAATTAATTTTACCCTATGTGTATATATTTCTTCTTTGCTAATGTTATTCGTAAAATCACTGCTTTAAGCATGGTATGATTTATTGCACTCATTCTTACTGCAGTCAAGCTGTAACTTGCATTTACAATCATTTTTATGGCCTCAAAATTAATGGTCTATGACATTTCTGTGGTAGAATGCACTACTTTTAATTCTATGACCACTGCATCTAAACCCTGTTTACTTGACAAACTGAAAAGAGTACTTTTACTGCAAGTTAGACACAATTGAGTGAAGTTCTCAATAGTGAAAACATGACTTGTATTTCTTACTCATTTTCCCTTACTCTACCCACATTTTCTAGTCTCTCTAATCTTGTGAATTTCATAAAATTTTATTTTGTTATTTTTATATGTCACCTTTTAAAGCCAAAATTTTTGTACCATTCCCTAATCAAACTGTTATTTCCAGTTTATTTTTGCTCAAGACCTCGCTGTTAAGCGCAGAGAAAATCCTCTTGCCAGTTTATTTTCTTGGAATTCTATCTTTTTTTTGTTGGTGTTGGCAATCTTGCAGCTTCCATGATAAAATAGCCTTATAGTTTTCCGACATTCAGTCTTTTCTTTCGTCTTGTGCTTAGCTAGCATGTAGACATGCAGCTCTATGGTAGCTCTATGGCAGCTCTATCAGTATGCAGTTTCTATGGTACTTATTACTTTCCTTCAACTATGAGTAGAGGAAGTGAAGCACACACGAGGAGACAACTAAGGAAAGGGCTTACTATATGTGCATGTATATTCTCTAATGGAGAAACTTATTCTTTTTGGTAGGAATTATAAAATATAATGAGCAAGTGGTATGTTGTATCAAAACTGCTATAAAATTTACTTCAAATTAGTTTTATGATGAATCATGGTGTCATTACAAATCCATTTTCATGACGACATTGTTACTTTAATCTGCTTGTCCAGTTTGTGGCATTAAACATTATTCCTTTTAAACTAATTACAAAACTGTTATAAAAGGTTTGTCAACAAATCATAAATACTTCTGAATAGCAACAAAATGCATGTTTCAGTGCTTAATTTGTATTTACAGTTGTATGAACCAAATTCTGTATGTAATAAAACACTTGAGTGTTGTCTTGTGAAAATAAGCCCAATCCTGGCATGAAAAACTTCACCTCTCTCAAAAAACTCTATTACAAATAGTGTGACTTCATTCTTTAAACAAACATTACACAAGTTTGTTACAGATCAGTAGAAATGTATAATTTACAAAAATTTACAACACAAACATGATTACATAGGTCTTCCATGCCTACCTGCAGGAACAAAACAAATTACACTCAAATGAAGTATGCAAGAAATTTCATAAAAACAGTTTTCTTTGATTCTACATATTATGAATAAAAGTTAGGTAAATGATTTAGTAATAGATTTTGTGCTGCACAGTTACTAGTGTCCCAAAATTTGAGTAGCAAAAAAGAATTGAGGCCTAGCCTGGAAATGCCAACTTATCCCCCTACATACTTCTTGGCTATTGCTGTCATCAGGCAATCCTTTAGCTTTTAGCTGTGTCAGCATAACATACTAGACTGCTGGAGGAGCATTTATCAACATGGGATCATCACATTAATAATTACATGTTTTCCAGACCAATGAGCAACATGGCATGTACAACAAACTCTGTAAATACAAAAAAAAAATCCAAAACTTTTCTAAAAAAGTTATTTACGACTTTGCATGTTCATATTCTGGTCTGAAGTACTGGCAGTCTAATGTCGAATTATTACCTATTTATAGCAAGCTTCACATCTAGTATGTTCAAGTGGACCTGCATTCAAATTCAAAATTCAACATTTTTTACAATGCAGCTGTACGATTGGTTCCCTTAAAATGCATATAAAAGGCAGGTAGGTGTCTGTTATGCACACTGTACACTGCTTCCAAACATGGGCACTGTGAGCATACACAAGAATGTCTCGCATGGAGCACTGACCTAATGACCAAACATGAGTGCTCAGAGTGTTACAAAGACTTGACATCAAGTATTGTCGAGTGTTCAAAGCAACATGCTGACTACACATGTAAATAAAAATAATCATGCATTAGAGTTTAACCTCCTTTAGCAGTGGAGGTTAACTTTCCTTAGTGATGGACATGTTCACTAACTTAGTAATTTGTATATAGTTTTGGATGCAATTCATTTGTTAAGCACCATGCATTTGTTTTAAAATGTATGTTAAGACATATGTATTTTACTTTCCTGTGAAATGCACATACATATTAATTAAAAAGAATTAGATTAAAAAATTAAGAGAGTAACCAATTACTATGAACCATTAAACTGGTTATAGTTATCACACTATTTTAATATAATTCATCGATTATCTGGCTTTAACCACCTTCTCAGTAATACTTAGTACTAATTTTATTGTAAAAACTGAGTAATAAAATGTACATCATAGTGATGTTAAGTTTCTTAAGTCCTCAGGAACATAAAAACAGTTGCACTTAAGTACACCAGACAGGAGTAAATAACAAGCACAGAATTCAAGGAAGCAGGATAGAAAATAGATTACAGAGTTATAAGTCCATACTAATAAGGGCTATATATATCTGTAATGAATTTAAACTAAAGCTAATGTGACAAAAAACAGTCACATACTGATCATTCATATATATTATATTAATTACATTTGATAAACTTTATATAAATTACTAACAATATTTTTAACACTAAGCCACTGGTATGATACATAGTCCCAAGCATTAATAATATCACTTCACTGTAAAAACACATTTAGACTAAAATATTTTTCCAGTTGATAATAATTGTGTCATATAACTAGTAATGTACTACTCACAAAATAAAATTCCGTCTCCCTTCATGGTGCCAGTTAATAACAATATTTCATTACCTAACTACTACCATAACAAATGTATATACACAGCTGATTAAACTGATTTATGTACCTCAGAGAATTGATAATTGTAGTTTCTGCATGTTCCACACTGGATCATTTAGACAGATATTTCTTTCAAATAAAAACCCAAATGCCAGAAAAAATCTTTTTTCTTGTCGTTATCAGTAACACGGACTTCGGAAGAAAAACCCACTCTCTCTTGGAAAGAAAAAAAAAAGAAGTTTTTGTAACTGAATTTGTGTATTTTTCAATACAACTGAATGATTTTCATTCTACAATAACAACAAACATGCACATAAGAATAAAGGGAAAGAAAAAGATTTCTGAATTATATATATTTCAAATTTTCTTCAAAATACTTTAAGCAGTTCAAAATGAGCTACATTTTTTATGATTTATGATTATACTTTCAGTATCAACACTAGCAAACTATATGTACTCAATGTTAGCACAATAAATAAAATATTGCAGAGAATTTAAAAGCACACATTACAGTCATATTACCAAAATTATTTGCCTTTTACCAATAAAATATTTGATACTTATACCAAAATTTTAAACATACAATGCCACACGACACATTTTTACTTACCTGTATGCGTGTGACTAACATAAACAAGAAATCAAAATTATTTTGCCTATGTGAGGTGAATGAAAAACAGTACTAACAACTGCTGATTGCTAAGCGCGACAGTGGATGGCCGGCCATGATGTAGACAGTAATTCTTATCAGTCCAGCCAGCCCACTTCCTGCACATGAAATCAAGGCACCACAGTTCCACCAGCCACATCAGTGCAGTTGCCACACGTCTAACTCACCGTCCAGGCTAGCCAGCGGGATGATGGGTAATGATGGCCGGGCCTGGACCCTGCCCCTCGACTCCAAGCACTCGGACCCCAGTTCGATGCCAGCTTGAACCTCTTTGGACACCCCAGGGCTGCTAGAAAACACCTCCCCTGCACCACACAACACATTTCCCTTCACTATCACATAACCATACACATTATACAAGTTTTAATATCCATCTTGTTAAGTAAACTTCACAAGTTATGGTGGTATGATTTAAATTTCTTCATAAAGAAAAATTAAATATTAAAATTTGTATCATCATCATTATCCTTTCCTTGTTTAAAAAATCCTTTTAGGTTTTCATTGGTCTACTTAAACACTAAAAACACAACTTCTACACATACAGGGTTGTCTCTGTTACCTAGTTTCACTGTTCATGAATTAGTCATTTCATTTTAAATCAACAAGACATGGTGGATGTATGATTTTTTATTCAGCTTGACTTGTGCAGCTTGTTGGAGGATACACAAAAGCATGAGATCTTAGTAAAATGTATAATAGACCCTACATAACATGCTTAATTTTATATTAAACTCACTAACTGAAATTCTGAGTTTTTACAATAAAATGAAAACAAATTGATTGTATATAATGGTTGGTTTTGGAAGGTACCAAAAAGCAAATAACATTCAAGTTATTCATTACTTTCACATTGGCTCAGAAGAAATGGAGAACTCGTATAAATTCCTGAATTTATGAAAAAGCAGTGGAGGTACCAAGTGCATGCAGCAATTGAGCACTACAATTTGTAAACATCTGTTCATCAGCTGAACATCAGACTGAAGTGAACACTTTACATTCAAAATTACAAACAGTGAAACTTAGTTTCCTTCTGAGTGTGTTGAAAGATCAACACTCATTGACCTCATGATGATGAGAGCTTGGGTATCGTACATGAGCTCCGTGAGACTTAAAATACAATTACTACCATTTTCAGTTACAATTAATAAATTTTTCTTACACATTAAGATTTATGTTCAAGTAAACGGAAAGACGAATTGGTGAGGCTCCGTCCTGTTTTTCCAATATATTTTGCATGAAAGGTCACACTTATAATGGAATCTCGTTCTCTAGGTATAGGCTGTCCATGGCAAAGTGAACGTTTTTGAGGCCCTAGTTACTTTATCCTTTCAACAATGTTTTATCCTTCAAGAAGCTAAATAAATATTGCCATGTAATATACACAGCGTGTATATTCCATCACACTCTTGTTAATGTCTAAGGCTAAAATAATATATATTTATTGACTATTATTCCAAATGAGAGGGCTTTCAAATGTGTTCACTTTACCGTGCATAGCCTCTACCTCTGTGGACAGGTAGAAGAGCTCACGTGTCGGTTGTCCCTCTTTGGGAGTTCTCGACCGGGTGATCTCTGTCCTGCCCACTATGGGATGGCTCGCTAACTACGACCGAAAGCGCTCCAGAGGAATCCTGACCTTGTAATTCTCAATTCGCTCGGCGTCTTCTCGAACTGTCGCGGACGGGAAGCGTGAAAGGCAAACGGATTTACCGGTGCACGCTTGCGAAAATTCGTTGCCTTTCTAAACCCGTCGGCCGAAACACATTACGTCAACAACGTAATTCGGAGGTACCGTAATTCAGCGACGTATGGTAAAATAAATGGGAAAAATGGGAAATGAACGTGTTGGGGGGGGGNATATTTACGCGGCGATCTCTTCATCGCTAATTGATTTTTATTTTACTGGTTCGATTAATTTGACTTTATTCAGTTCAGTGATTCGATACACTATTTGAATACACAAAACAGCAGAATCATCCTTGTACAGAGCAGCAAACGAAATCTCCTGTTCGCAAATCACTTCCCTGCACATTTCATAATTCCGTGTAGGGCAATGAACTGAAAAGGAAGCTTGTGAAATTATATGGGGTATTTCAATCTATCTGTCTAAGCAAGAATTACGGCCTATCAGTAACTCGTGAACTTTTCACTTTGATGTGTGTATCTGCGGTCACATCGATACTGTAATGACATTCAAGTAGCGAAGCAAGAGATATGCCACCACTGGTAGGTATGAATGGCTTAAAGTCGCTTACGAGGTGTGAAAGCGGAGCCTGGCTCACTTGTACGCCGATCACACTGAACCGACAACATGGAAAGATTGAACCGCTGATCAGCATTTGTCTGCGTTTTCCGCACGAGTCACGTCAGACAACTGAACTTGCACCGAAATTTCGGCTTGAGGGAAAAGCAGACTTCTCCGATAATCTCCAAAGACCCTATGTTTGACGTGTTTTATGCCAAAAATGTAATAGCTTATCAAATTATATTGACGTAATAGACTAAAATAGTTAAATGTATGTATTTATAACGAAATACGTGTATCTTAATGTTAATTCTCCATTTACCAAATAAATGTAGCTTGGAAATATACCCGTAGAGACCACTTAAGTACATATAACACAAAATAGTAGATATTAAAAATAATTTTATAAAGATTTCTACCACAATGATATTACTGAAATATAGTAAAAAATCTCTAACGTCTAGTTTGTTGTCCAATATTTACTTCGGAAACTTTGCATTAACAATAACGAAGGACCAGCGTCGTCATAAATGAGCTTTCAACCGAGCAACAACAAGATGACACAAAAAAAAAAAAGAATCTGCTTGCAAGAGACACGTGAACATCCACAGGTTCTGTCCGCTCTGTCAGTTCGACATGATCCGAGTATAGAAATCACAGTTCACGACACGCTGTTTCATCGTCTAGGTAGGACACGTGACTGCTCCAGTCCAAGCCTCCGATAAGGGCTCATTGTCAATCAGCACTGACTGCGAGGTCGAGCTAGAATTTTGATTAGGAGAGTAGACTACGAAAAAATTATTTTCTTATCAATGCTACATTGAAATTTTAGAATATCCAATGGTGTTATCTTACGACATTTTATGGCAATATGAATATACAGTACTTTTTTATGTTTCTTCTAGCTTCACATCGCCAATCTGAAACACAGTGGCTTGGGCCACCAACCCAGATGGACTGCTTTAGATGATGACACATTTCCAAGAACTCGTCCAAATATTGTCACACGTCCGAGTTCGTGAAATATAGAGGTCTTACTAGAAATAAGAGCTAAATTAAATGTCTTAATTCATATGCAATGTTATAAAAATACACACAACTATTTTTTTTACGACATTTAACTGTCTGTTTCTACTATTTCACTTATCCTGTCAGTGAACGCAATATTTAATGTCAATCTCAAAGTTCTTATTTCACTGTCTTTATACCAGCCAGTCACTTAATCCTCACTTATTTACACATGTACACCAAAAATGTCCACTGGCATACATTAACACCATTCTAAATGTCCGTCACTCACGTGCTCAGTCCTACGTCCCCACAAGCCAGCCAATCAGGCTGTCTCCCTACTCCCGATGCTCGGAGACTACATTTACTGGTTACTGTCGTTGCTGGTGTCGCTCCGATAGTACCACACAAATAGCGCTAATGGCCGCCCACGACCCCAAACTCTCTACACAGAGTGCGGCACGCTGTGGCTTATATAGTTCAGTTAGCCTGACCCAGAAGGTTTTCCGCTACACAAGTCACGTTGAGAAGTAGAGTGGGTGTTAAATTCGTGCAGCGACTATCCCAAGACATTTAAGCCTCCAAGGAAGGAAGAGGCAAGAGTTCCGATAACATTATCACAGCGGCACAGGTCGATGTCACGCAGCAGCCAGTTTGTAACTCGGTCCGCGCTTCTCCGGTTACTGGCAACGCCCTTGGAGTACTGCGCTTAGCACGAACGAGCGATAGAACAAGGGAAAGTATGCGGGGCGGCTGCATGTAACCATATTTTCTCTGCAGCAGTAAAACATTTCTGTTCATAACAATAATGCTGAGAAGCAACATTTTTTATT